>SNQJ01S0026604.1:240838-254481 GCA_010110895.2 Picea sitchensis
AGACTAGATGCCATTCATCAGACAACTATAATTCAACAGCAAAGATCAAAATGGCATGACAAAACTATCAAGAATAAGCAGTTCCAAAAAGGTAATTGGGCCCTACTGTATGACTCTTGGTTCAAAGAATTTCAAGGGAAACTGCGTACAAGATGGTTGGGACCTTACGAAGTAGACACTTTTTTCCCCAATGGAACAGTAAGGCTCCTCACAATCGATGACTCCAAAACACCGTTACTAGTAAATGGTCATCGGCTCTGTCTGTACCAGCACCCTATTTCCAAAGAAGATTTTAAGGCCACATGCGTGGCAGACTCCCATTACCTCTTTTTAGAGGGGGATTCTACCCCTCATTGCAATTAATTTTTTTAAGTTAATTTCTTTAGTATTAGAATAGATTTTATTTACTAATAATCCCTGTCAAGAAATACCATATTACAATCGATTTTTGTAGATTCCCGATCAAAGCACAGGCCACTAGGAAAGGACGATCCTACTTCACGAAGAGACAAGCTTTCTTCATTGCTGAAACACCACTCTTCAGTGACTTTTGACTTTCCCCATTGTTGAAACACCACTGTCAGCAACCCCACACCTTTTTCCCTTATCACTGCTCAACAACCTTTCACCATCCTCCCCATTGCTGAAACACCATTCACAACAACTTTTCTCCTCCTCCCTATTGCCAAAACACTATAGTCCGACAATTCTTCACAGTTTCCCAATTGATGAAACAACACCGTCCAACAATTGTTTTGCCCTCTCTTTTCTATTGCTGAAACACCACTGTCAACAACCTTTTACCATTTTCTCCATTGCTGAAACACCATTTTCAACAAACTTCCTGCCATTTTCTTCCATCGCTGAAACACCACTGTTCAACATCTCTTCACATTTCCTCATTGATGAAACAATACCGTCCAGCAATTGTTTCACCCCTTCTTTTCTGTTGCTGAAACACCACTGTCAACAACCTTTTACCATTTTCTCCATTGCTGAAACACCATTGTCAACAAACTTCCTGCCATTTTCTTCCATTGCTGAAACACCATTGTTCAACAGCTCTTCACATTTCCTCATCGATGAAACAATATCGTCCAACAATTGTTTTGCCCCTTATCTTCTGTTGCTGAAACACCAACTTTTCAACATTATCTGTCAGCAAGATTTTGTAGCTCTTACACTACATTTCGTCCTTCCAGTCAACAAATCCTTGATACAATTCATCTAACAAATCAAAAGTCTCCCCCACGACCACTACAGAACTATCGCAGACAGGCATTATATTTTGTTTGCAGCACGAATCAGAAGGTAAGGCGAGGTATGTAAATTTTATTTAATACAGTTAAGCTATAGTTAATGAGAAGATTACAAATCATTATGACCACTCGAGTGAAATCATTATTAGCCACACTTGACGGGGGGGAGGACATATCAAACTTTTATACCATCATTTCACATGAATTCACCACTGCCATTCCTATTTTACCATCCGTTCGTTTGTTTCACCACCATTTGCATGCCTCCACTCGAAAAACTTACTCTGCACAGAAGTTGTTACTCAACTCTCTGATGGTGTATTGTACTGAGTTGTTAGCTATGGGAGGCTTTGTTATATGGTACGAACCCGCCACGACAGCCATGTTGGAACTATATCCAGAATCCTATCAAATGTTTCTGTGGGCAGGATGGCTTAGTTATTTTCAGAGACTCCGGGGGTTTTATCAACAACAGGTTCTGCAATTTGCCCAAAATATCCAGAGAGATCATTCCATTGTTCAAGGGGTTCGAATATCAGTTACAGAAGAGGATATAGCGCAGGTTTCGGGTCTCCCTACCAATGGCACTCACTTGTTCAACCACAAACATATCATCCTGAATGCCCAGCGAGATTTCCTCTCGCCAGAGGAACAAATTGAATTTAAAGGCTGGGGTGTCCAACTTAGCTCGTTGCCGCCCCCATAGCCAGAAGTTGAAAAATTCGTCAAACACTACCTTACCTGTGAAGGCCGATACCAGGTAGTCTACCAACATGATTTTCTCCTATTGTCTCATTTACAGCATAATATATTGGTGAACATCCCTTATTATCTTCTCGGTTGTCTCAAAAATATGTCGCACTACTGTAAAAAGGCTAAATATCCCACCCTTTCACTCACCCATCACCGTCTCGTTCAACTGCTTATCCAAAAGGGTTTTTCCCAACAAAACCTTTCACTAAAAAACCCACCTATAGGTCCCCAAGAAGCCACTGGAATTCCTGAAAATCTTCAGGAACAACAACCAAAAAACCCTCCAGACTCTCCAGAAATACCTAACAGTCCACCTACAGAACCAATCAGTCCAATTAACCCCCCTACCATACCAAGCCCGCCCCACACCTTACCAGAATCATCCACTCCTTCCCTTCATATTCTTAGCGACGATTCTGAGCCAGACAATTCTCCCTGCCCCATCATTGAGGAAAAACCCCCACGAAAATGAAAGCAAATTCCTTTATTTCCACCCTTTTTACAAAGAAAACGAGCAAGGGCCTCAATAAGGGCAACCACTACTACCACTTCCATAGACCCCCAACCCATCTGACTAATACCCCGTACACCTCCAACCTCCCAAATGCCGGAATCTTTGCCTATTCCACTCACGGGCATTGAAACACAAGAACCAGATGCCTAGGGTGTTGCGACATTATCTGTTTCAAATCAAGTAGCTGAAACACAAGAACCAGCTACCGATTCAGTAGATGAAACACAAGAACCAACTACCCATTCATTAGTTGAAACACAAGAACCAACTACCCATTCAGTAGCTGAAACATAAGAACCAACTACCCATTCAGTAGATGAAACACAAGAACCAGCTACCCATTCAGTAGCTGAAACACAAGAACTAGCTACTCATTCAGTGGCTGAAACACAAGAACCAGCCATAGCTTTCACACAAAGACCAACTACAGCTAAAACACAAGAACCAGTTGCTGATATTGACACTGAGATACATGAATCAGAGGTCCAGGGTGCCGCAACACTACTTTCCTTACATCAACAAGCTGAAACACAAGAAGAAACTGCTAATCATGTAGCTTCTCCACAACAACCAGCTAGTGCGGCTGTGACTACTACACAAGAACCAACTACTCCTCAACCAAGACCAACAATGGCCTCTGTTTTACAAGAAAATGAGTTCCTAAAGTCTGAAATGGAAGCCTGCAAGCAAGAGCTAGCCATGGAAAAGGAAGCCTATGAAAAGGAACTTAATTTGTACACCCTAGCTCGCACAATGACCATGTCAGAAGGAACTACAACGGAGAATCTATGTAGAGAATATATGTGATGTCAATGTGGGGACATATACTATCAAGAAGGATACAAAGTAATTCAAATCCCAATGCCAGGAGCTCCCCCTATTCCTTCAACTTTTGAAGTCAAAGAAGAAGAACCTATTGTTACACAAGAACCAACTATAGCTATCACACAAGAACCAGCTACAGCTGAAACACAAGAACCAGCGGGGCCTCCCAAGATTAAGACTGAGTCCTTCCCTACAACAAATTTCAAATTTGAAACCCCTGCTTTTATTAACAAAGTTGTACAAATAGTGCCTATTGAGGAATCTGCCCCTCCCATCCAGATCAATATCCACACTTTTTTGGAACACTCTACTCAGACCTTACCTCACCCCACTACTTGCAACACTGAAACACAAACTCAGCCATGGGATGAGTAGGCAATAATACAAAAATGGAAAAAAGAGTATGCTGCTACACAGGCCAAAAGCCTGCAAGAGCACAGACAAATCTGGATAAATCATACCTACTCAAATTGGGAAACTTTGGAGCAAATACGCTAGGAAACTCGTGCCCTTAAGAAATAGAACAAAGAGTTAAAAGGCAGATTGGCCCTGGTATTTGACTTGGCACAAAATCTATTGGCTGCAAGGAAACCATCCTACAATTACTCCTTGTTCCTTATGGAACGACTTACATGGTTTCAGATCAAATCAATCACACAAGGAAGACCCCATGCACTGCTACATCCAACAGATTTTGTCAAAACTTTTGCAGAAGCCTCTGCTATGGATCAACACCTCCTCTATGAGGCATATTTGCATAATGAGGCCATCCCTGAAAACAGGCAGCTGAACCTTAATCCTCTTGTTGAGGACATCCAGATTTGAGCACTCACCTCCTTTCTCCAATATCAGATTATATGGCAGGATGACTTCCTGGCTACCAAGCACAATGAAGATAACCACCTTCTCTGGATAAGACCAGAACCACAAAATGCAGCCACCTTTGTAACATAATACTATTAGTTTTTAAAGAAACTAGGCATGACTGAACACGTTCAACAACTACAATCAACAGTGCTTCAGGATTGTCAGCACTTCATCAGATCCACAGAGATTGTTTCCCTCTAGGCAAACAACTTGTTTTGGCAGCAATCCACTAAGAAAAGATAGGAACACAATCCTTTTAGCCCTACTAATCTCGAGATAGCAATCTCCAGGGTACCTAACTACATCCAGTGTGTTCAACAATGTGCTGAAAGCTGGATAGGGTACCGGTTTTATTTTCCTATCCTCTGGTTTCCAATAGAGAGATATAAAATCCATTATAAGTTGCCTAAGAAGACAAAAATAGAAGCTTGGCAAAGGTTACAACGTGTCCAAGAGTTCAGAGTGCCAACAGACAATACCTCCCACAGCTACTGCTTGAGTAACTTGCACGCTCAGAGTTGGTATTCAGACTCTGATTCAGAGTGAAGTTGCCCGAGGACTTGCAACATTTTAAGTTGGGGGGGTTGTTAGGACCACACACTGTGCCTTTTTGCCCATACTTTTTTCCACCATTACACTCTTGTTCACTCACATTTAAACTCATATTATCACTTTATCCTATCTTTCCAAAGGTATACAACGTCTCTTTTCTTTACTATACGTTTAATCTATTTTGCATATAATTTTACATCACTCTCGTACTTAACCATTGATTCGAAATGTATAAGTGCTGAAACAGAAACACAGAAGTTGTTACACAGTCCATGGTCGACGATGTTGAAACACAGAAGAAGCCATTACACAGTCCATGGTCAACGATGTTGAAACACAAAGGAAGTTGTTACATAGTCCATGGTCGACAATGTTGAAACACAGAAGTTGTTACACAGTCTGTGCTCGACGATGCTAAAACACAGAAGAAGTTGTTACACAGTCTGTGGTCGACGATGCTAAAACACAGAAGAAGTTGTTACATAGTCAATGGTCGACGATGTTGAAACACAGAAGTTGTTCCACATTCCATGGTAGACGATGCGGAAACACCGAAGTTGTTGCACAGTCTGTGGTCAACGATGCTGAACAAAAAATCACACAGATTGACTACACAGTCAGAACACAAATCCCATGGCTGAAACAACCCGCGATTTGCGATGCCGAAACAACATACAATAACAAGAAACAAATAAAGAGTTGTTACTCCAGCCGTAACAACAACACCTCACTCAGCACTCATAATAGCATTATGTTGCGGAAGACTAGGAGACCCTATTCCAGTTTAGAAAGTCCATCTGACTAAGAATAGGATCCAGACACACACCTGTAATTTGTTGATCAATTGTATCGAAGGGATTTTCCTCTTTAAATAAGAGGAAATCACCATTCGAGAGGATCTTCAGTTTTTGTACTAAGAAGGGTTTACAGAGAAGAACATACTTCATTTCAGATTGTAATGTGATACATTGATAGATGAATAAAAGACTGTTCTGAGCATTTCTCTCTAGCCTTTCCATTTCAGGGGAATCTTGTGAGAAGGGAGGGCCCACCTTCCTCACAAGATTCACTCGTTAGTTTTATAGTGTGTTAGTGTGATCTCAGTTTATGCCTTGATTAATTTTTGTTTTGCTGAAACACTACTTTAATGAATTCTTCTTTGTTGAAACACTACTGAACTCTGTCCTTCTAAAAACTCTGCTTTACTGAACGTTACATTGTTTTCATGAAGTTCATGCTTGGGTAAGTGTTAATCATTTTAGTTAGCAATCTTGTGTGATGAATTTATGAAAGCTTGATAATCAGAGACTTGTGCTGAAGGTTCCTACTTGGGAAGGAATTAGGGTCCTGTTCTCTGTTAGGAATAGTTAGCCTTCAATTATTTTCATGAGTGTGCGAATCAGAGACTTGTGTTGAAGGTTCCTGCTTGGGAAGGAATTAGGGTCCTGTTCTCTGTTAGGAATAGTTAGCCTTCAATTATTTTCATGAGTGTGCGAATCAGAGACTTGTGCTGAAGGTTCCTGCTTGGGAAGGAATTAGGGTCCTGTTCTCTGTTAGGAATAGTTAGCCTTCAATTATTTTCATGAGTGTGCGAATCAGAGACTTGTGTTGAAGGTTCTTGCTTGGGAAGGAATCAGGGTCCTGTTCTTTGTTAGGATATAGATAGTCTTCAATATGCATGTCAATTATTTCAGTCAAGCAATGAGTTCTTGAAGTATGATGTTTGGAAACAGGTGTTGAAGATTTCTGCTTTGAGAATAGGGTCCTGTTCTTTGGTTACAGAATAGTTGGTATTTCCTGTTGCAGTATCTTGTTGTTATTTTAATGTAATCCAGAATTATTCACTTCTTTAAATTTTGAGCTCTGCAATAGGTAGATTGATTTCCTGCAATTCAAATTAGAACTTCAGTTTGTTCAAGGCAAGTGTGATTAATATAGTTTTTACTACAACTCTAGGTTACTTTTGAGATTGAGCATATATAGTGCGTGGTTACCTTTGAAATAAACAGACTTCCTTGGGTTGACAATTTATGTAGCACTTGATTGTTTAGATTAAATAAGCAATTATAGTGACCAACACATTGTACACCATTCTTGCTACTCATGACAGGCTCTCGAAATCCATCTCAATGGACTACATGTCGGTCCTTCCATCCACCAAGTGGGGAAATGAATTTGTTTTTGTGGTTGTCAATCGCTTTTCCAAGATGGTGATTATGGCCCCTTGCAAGAAGAGCATCATAGAAGAGGCCACTGCCAATTTCTTCTTTGAACAAGTGTGGGTACATTTTGGTATCCCATAAACCATTATCTCATATAGGGACAGTCGGTTCCTCAACACATTCTGGTCGATCCTCTGGTTACTATTGGATAGCAAGCTCACCAAATCCATTGATTTCCACCCCCAGATGGATGGAAAAACTGAGTTCTTCAACTAGATCATCGTCCATATAATGCACATGTACAATTGAAAGAACCCCCGCACATGGGATGGCATTCTTCCCTATGTTCCAGATCCATACAAAACTCAACTAGCCATATCCCATTTCACGTGGGGTTGGGATTTCATCCATTGGGTCCTATGGATGTTGCACTACCCCTTGCAGCCACCTAGGAAGACTCTTCCCATGATCCAACTGAAGCTAACAAATCCACTTGATTCATTTAGGGGATCTAGAAAACACGCCAACAGGTTCAAGATATTTTACATAAGTCCAATGCCAAGTACAAGCAGTGCCATGATCAACATTGGGTGCCACACAAGTTTCAGGTGGGAGAAAAGGTTTGGTTTCACTTGCATAAAGAAAACCTTATAGGGACTCTTGGCACGGGGGAATACCTAGGGTTCAACGCTTCAACAATGCACCAACAAGACCCTAACTATCGGCCCTTTCAAAAACACCTGCGAAGAAGATGAAGTCTCACTTGAGGTAGAGGTAGGGGTGGTTGCAGGACTCCAATGTCTGCAACCTTAGCTGGGACACAGATATGTGATTACAATACTCTAACAAGGCACTTATCATTTTCCATTCATTAGTACTTAACCTTTGTCTATAGCGCAGATAAACCCTAATTACAATGCAGTGAAATATTCAACAAGATTCAATACATTTAAGTACTTGGCATAAAGAAACAGATCAAATCTGCCATTCATTCGCATTACCGAGCACTAAGCTATTATATCATATGATTCTAACATTAATAAAGATATCAACACTAAGCATAAATCACATCAAAGGCACAAATAAATAATCAAAATGCACAAAGCATCCATAACACAGGATATACGTGGTTCACCCCCAACCTAGGGCCATGTCCACCAACTTTTCATCTTCTTTATTATCTTTTGTCAATCATCTACATGCACATAGCCATCAAGTCCTACTCCGGATAAGACATGAGATTTGTGTACACCTAGCTAGATCCTCCTTTCCTGATCTAGGTTACAACACAAATCCTTTTCACAATCTCTTACAATCACTTTCACTTAGCCTTACAAGTCTCACACAATATGCACAAAGCATGTACAACTATCACTTGCAGTTAGCACATTATCACATAGATGTCTATGTTGTTTTCTATTACATCACCTATAAATCTATTTATACATTACAAAATGGGCCTAACCATGGGTAAACCCATGGGCCGACATCCCCATACCTGTTACATAAGCCCAAAACCCAAAAATCCCTAAAAAGGGGCCGAGATTCCACGATCTCTTCTTCAACTTGAGATCCACCTTCGACAGCCTGTCAAAGTCCTAAAATAGGTCAAACCTAACCAAGTATCTCCAAAACTTGGTCAAGGGCCAACACGCCCCCAACGCTCACCTGTGACTCGTCCCAAGTCACTCTGATCTTGGTAGCTCTGATTCAAAATCCTTGAGTCTCGCTCAAGATTCTTTGACATGCTACTTCGTCAGGGCCTCCTACTTGGCGAACTCCTGAAGAACTACATCGTTCATAGGTCCCTCTAAGCGTTGTTTGAGTGAAGTGACTACTTGTTCCAACTCTACTCCTTGTCCTTCAATCTCCTCAAACATTTGGCAAGCTACAACTTGGACTGGTTGGAGCCTCTGAGTCACTTCCATGACTTTTCTCTATATGGTATGGACCTATTGTTGAGAAGTACATTGTTCTTGAGATCTTTTAATTATTTCAAATGCTAACAGGAGCTTCAGTTGCACCTCTAAGTTTTCTGCTTTATACTTGGCTTCCTGGAGTTGTGACTCTAGTGTCTTTATTTCAGGATCCTCGGTGAGTCTCTCATAAGTATGTGTGTTGCGATCACTTAGTTGTTTACATTCCATGGCGAAGGCCTTCATTCTCTCAACTGTGCTCTAAGAAGTGGCTTCTATTTGATCTCGCACATCCTTCAGAGTACTTGGTACTGTTTGAACCTCTAGATATGCTATTCTCTATTGAAGTTGTTAGATGGCTTCAACAAGCTGTGCTACTTAATGCTCCACTGGGTCTTCCTCCTTTTTTCTCTAAGCCCGTCACAGAGATAAGTGCTATGCTTACTACTTCTTTTACTACAACCTGATCCATGAGCAACTATTATTTATTGTGTTGGATCTGCATCTTTTCCTCTTCAAACTTTTCTTGGAGGGAAACATTCTCCTATTGCACAACCCTGCATTGCTCTATTACTTCCGCTTGTGCTTGCTTTAGGGCCACTATGTCATTTTCTGTTTCTTCCTGTGCATTAAGAATGCAGGATTCAGTCGCATCGTCTAGTTTGTGTAGTTGGGTAGGCTCATCTCCCAACTTTATTTCTTCTGATGGAGGGGGCACAGTGGACACTACGCGGCTGGAGTGAAGGGTCTGTTGTACCCCTCACAGATCAGCTTCAATTTTATCATATATGGTCTCTTTCTTAGCTTCATTTCTCTGAAAAATATCTTCTAAGGCGTCTGATACATCTACGATGATGAAGTCGAAGTCATCGAGCATGAGCACATCCATCGATACTAGATTTTGACTTCTTTGGTGATGTGGGTTTTGTCGGAGAAATATTTATTTTGTGAGATGGATTTGCATCTTCAGGGGGATTTTGTGGTGGTGTTACTTTTCCTTTCTTCTATTGAACTTCTTTTCCATTGTTCTCTTCTTTATCTACTTCTTTATTACCTCATCCTTCAGGAGAGTCTGAAGTAGTTTCTTCTGATGCACTGCTCAACTGCTGGCCTTCTTCTGTCTTATTCCTTATTCTAGTTCCAGGTGTATCATGCCCTTCACGAGTGATTAGCGGGCTTCCTATTAGTTCAGGATCAAACAATTATGTAGGGTCAATAGGGATAAGGAGCTCTGCATGAAACTCCTTAGTTATTTCTTGTAAGTCCTCTTCTGTGAGTTTGTAATAACTCTGTAGTACTTCTTTATGTTCATCTCTATGCGTAGTGATATAGATAAAATGTATGTCTGCCTAGAACTTCACAAATGGCCTGAACCTGTGAAAGGTGTTCGACGTTATATGAGGAACGACCTCAATAGCCCTCTTTAATTGCAGGTAGTAGGTGTGGAACACCGCGTTTGATTTTCATTCTTTTCCCATATCACTTGAATACCATAGCGAAGTGAACTTCATGGCTAAGGGTTCATATGGTTCTAGCTCAGAGAAAGTCGCACCTTCCGACATCTCCCAAGCTATGAACATAAAGAGGATCAATAGACAACTAAAATGGAACTCATATCCCTGATCCTAGGCTTTGCATTAGTCTTGTTCTAATTGGTTCACTAAGTGCTTTGCCCAATTAATCTGTAGCCCCTCCACGCATTTCCCTACGAGGTCAACAACAAACCCTGTGACTTGCATGGGTCTGTTCTTCTAGACTAGCGTACCAAAAATCAAATGGAATGAAAGGTGAATTGCTCCATTCTGGATGGAGGCTACCTTGTAGCCTCTCTTCCCCTTCTCTACATCGCCGTATGCATATTTAATCGTATACACCAAGGCACAGTCTCCATCCTTCCCTAGGTAGAATTCTGGCGGGTCTGGTCCCTGCATGCTCAATCCGGTGATCCGATGGATCACCATCAGATCGACAATGATGTGTCTATCTAGCCACAAATAACCACCATGGAAGCTCGACAACAAGATATTAGCACAGGCATTAACCTCCTGGTGCCTTCCAAAATGGGGTGTTTTCATTATGTTCAGGATGGTGGACTGCTTGAGGTCCATAGTCCAGGGTTGGGGGATTATCCTCCACTTCTTCCTCTTCGTCCTAGTCAAATACATGTGAGGAGAGATCATGTTGAATTTCTTGTGATCCCCTAGGTTAAATTCGTTGATATTTAGTGTCATGATCTTATCCGACTAAGGCTTGCCTATGCATATCCCCTTCGAGAGGTACGCAGTAACTAAGGTGTAGTCAAAGTCCCCGGGGACACTGCCATGATTCCCCATACTGGTGAGAGGTGGGATGTAGTTGGGAAGGATGGAAGGGATTAAATTCATTTTTTCCAAGTCATCTCAATGCTTGGTTCTTTTCTCATATGCAACTCAGGATGGTTTGGATCCGCAAGAAGTCAACGGGGAGGCTTTCACTCCTCGCATCGATGAAGCTTGAACTCCTATGGAAATCACTCTCTCTTCCATTATATCGATTAAAATTTCCTCTACTGACTTTTCTGCAACGTTGAACTCGTCCAACATGCACACTCGAGATCAGATATCTCAGCCTAATGAACAATTTCTCAATGCAATAGAATGGATGGCAAGGTCTCAATAAGCATAGCAAAGTAACAATGAGTTCTCTTATTGGCTCAGATAAAATTTTTGAAAGTGTACTCGGCACAACAGTCGATGGGATAAGTAGACAATAATGTAACTGATCCTTCCAACGAACAAGAAGCCTTGATCAATGCAGTTATGTCCGTTATGACATGGTCTGAACAGTCCGATGGTGAGGTTTCTAATCATAGCTATTGTTCTAACCATTTGGGAACGTCAATATAACAATTATAATGCCTCCAATGGTCATATGCCTTCGCCATGGCGAAGTGCCAACCTTAGTTTCTCTAATATTCCAGCGAAGTTAAAATTTTGGAGACCTTCCTTCTACGAAGTATTCTCTGGAACTTCCTGTAATTTCTCCAACTTTTCCTTCTTCTTGCTGAGCTTTCTAGCCTTCCTCCCTATGATCTTCATTACTAGTTTCCTCTTCCAAATTTTGGTTCTTATCTCCTCTTGGAATAGTAACTTCATGTTTTTGATGGTCTTTCGTAGGGTTCAAGGCCAATACTTCTTCTCTTTCTGGGGTAGGCTCTCTATTCTTATGTACAGACAGGCGTTTCAGGTCTTCTTGTTCTCTTTCAACTTCAACATCCATATTTTTGGTCCTCATTAGCTTCAACTGGTTTTCTTGTTCTTCCAGTAAGTGTGTTATTCTCTTAGCCATGAAGTTTCTTAGTTATTGATTTATTTTTTCTAGAGCTTCCTCTTCTTGTTTTCTTCGGATTTGATCTTTCTCAATCCAGGTTTTTCCTAGTAACATAGCAAATGGGGTGTTGTTTTCTATTTTTTAACAACATCACATTCTTCTTTTGTCGAAGTTCCATGAGGACTCATAGATTTTTGGGTAATTCTTCCACATAGGGTTATCATCTTTCCTCTAAATAATCATATTCCTCTGAATGAGGGAATCATAGCAGGCTTTCCTAAAATTTCCCAAGTTCTTTCTATCATAATATTCACCTATGTTTCCTCATCCAGAACACAGTCTATGTCGAAGTCTCATATTCTTTCTTCAATGCACTCTTTCTCTTTGAATATCTATGATAAGTTGATATCTCTGTGGTCATTAAACATCTCTTTCATTTTTGACAATACAGTGTCTGATCCTTTCTGGGGTTCTACCATAGTCTTAATTTCTTGGCCTTTCTCAGGTTTTTCTTCTCTCATATTCATTCTTTCAACCTTAGCAATCATTCTAAGGAAATCCAGAATGTCATGGTCCATAGAATTACAACAAATACAAATAGGTCTTCTATAAGGGAAATTCTTAGCAATATGGCTCGACCTTCTGCAACTATAACAAAGGGTTAATCCTCTCTTCCTCTTAAATGATACCCAACCTTTCTTGTACTGCGCATTAGGAACATAGTAGCTAACCTGCAGAAAATTCTTCCTAGGATCCTGCATCCATTTGTTAGTCCAAACATTATTTATATGAATAGGAATAGCATATCTTTCATTATTTCTATTAGATCTACTCATATAATATCTTCTTTCTTCTAACTATGCCCTAGTTTTCAGACTAGGACAAAATTTATCAAACATACCTAGATCCATACTTTCGAAACAAAAATTTCCACTTATATTACCTTTATCAAAGCACAAGGATTTTAGATCTTATCTCTTTAATAGAAAAAAATCATTGATCATGCCTCTTTTCTTCAGATTTGCCTCCTTTCTTAGCACAGAGCTTCGCAGTCAAGTAGAATACTACACACTAAAGCAACAGATCTATGCATAGAGATTTCTTTCTTTTCCTCAGCTCCCAAAAATAACATTTTTAGGTCTCGGCAATGGAACCATTTGTTGGCACAGAGGAATACCCAAGGTTCAACGCTTCAACAATGCACCAACACAACCCTAACTATCGGCCCTTTCAGTAACACCTACGCAGGGGTGATTTTAAGAACCCCCCCTAAATTTATATGTATAATAAATGGGCGAATCCCCATGATACATAGGAAAAATTGAAGGCTATTTTATCAATACTATAAAATGTATATATAATTTTTTGGCGAATATTTTAGTCAATTATATAATCTTGTAAAATATCGGTGAATATTTCACTGAATTATAAAATCTTGTAAAATATTGGCGAATCTTTCACTAAATTATATAATCTTGTAAAATAT
>SNQJ01S0026605.1:0-16568 GCA_010110895.2 Picea sitchensis
CTCCCTTGGACTTGCCCTCCTAAATAGAAAGAGCTCCCCATCGAGGTGACAGTGGGTGGGGAAGCTCCTGTTACGCCGGTTTCAAGCCCTGACTCAAGCTCTTGGACCTTTCCTACAAACCGTGCGATAACACATCTCATAAGCATTTTGGTGCATGATTTTTGCATCATTATTATTCACTTGGGCATCATAACATGTCATGTATTAGAGGGTTAAAGGCATTGAAATACAATTTTTTTTTTGCATATTGTTAGCATCATACTAACATTGAATTCTTAAACTTTGAGTTTTGTTAATGTTGTATTTGCGCCATGTTAGCATTAAAATTGTGTCATTTTAACATTACAAATATGTAAACAATTACATCACTTTGTGTCAAAAATATGTAGCATTCAATAAAAATGAATCATGTTAGCATCATTTTAATGCCTAAATTGCATTATTTTTGCATCATATTTATGACAAAAATAATATCATAATTATTTAATTATTTTTATTAATCAAATTATCCTTAATTTCTTATTTAATTAATATTAAAATTATAATCATGTACTCATTTATTATTATTTTATTACTAATTTTTAATATTTTAACATTGATGAGTTTGAGATTAATATGCAGCTAGAGTTTACGATTTACTTATTATGAAAAAAAAATCATATATATAAACACAATTATAAAATTTTGCTACAGTAACATTAGTTTCAATCCATGGAAACAAAAAACCAAGCTAAGCTCATACAAACCCATATAATACTCTAGTTTCTACTATTTTCTTGTTCTCATTTACTAACATTAGTTTCAATCCATGGAAACAAAAAACCAAGCCAAGCTCATACAAACCCATATAATACTCTAGTTTCTACTATTTTCTTGTTCTCATTTATTGGCTATATAAACACAATGATTAAATATTTTTTCTACTTGTAAATAATTAGTTTCAATCCATGGAAACAAAAAACCAAGCTAAGCTCATACAAACCCATATAATACTCTATTTTCTACTATTTTCTTGTTCTCATTTATTGGCTATATAAACACAATGATTAAATATTTTTTCTACTTGTAAATAAGTGGCATGATGTCACCTTAGGGAGATTTCAACTTTGTAGATAACATAGCATGAAAAATGTCTATTAACTTTTGGTTAATATCATGAAAAATAACATAGCATGAAAAATAACTTTGTAGATTTCAACTTTGTAGATAACATAGCATGGCAAATATCTATACAAATTAATAATTAATTGTTAAGAGTTATAAATATTATTGACTTTTGGTTAATATCAATAGGAGTTAGAGGCTACAAGAKTTATGTGTTTGTACCTTAGGGAGATTTCAACTTTGTAGATAACATAGCATGAAAAAGATTTCAACTTTGTAGATAACATAACATGAAAAATGTCTATTAACTTTTGGTTAATATCATGAAAAATAACATAGCATGAGAAATAACTTTGTAGATTTCAACTTTGTAGATAACATAGCATGACAAATATCTATACAAATTAATTGTTAAGAGTTATAAATATTATTGACTTTTGGTTAATATCAATAGGAGTTAGAGGCTACAAGAGTTATGTGTTTGTTTACTAGTGGATATAAAGGTTAAAAATTAGATGCGATAAGGATTATTAGGGATATATGAAATGTAGGTTATAATGGTTATGGGTATAGGGTATGGGTTATAGGGATTATGTGTTATAAATGTTATACTTATTAGGAGTTATAGGTTATTAAGGCTTAGGGATCCTAGGAATGAGAGGTGGTAGAGATTATAATGATTAAGATATATATGGATTACATATTATATGTATTTAGAGTTATATAGATTATTTATATTAAAGTTTCTATGGTTTCCTAGTAGGGAATCATAAAGGTTGGGGGTTATGATTATTATAAGGTTAGTCGTTATGAGTTGTTAAGGGTTGGGAATTACGATTATATATTTTATAGTATGTAAGGGTTATATGAATCAATGGTTATATGGGTTAGTGGTTACCATGGTTATACAATTTAAGGGACATATGAGATAGTGGTTATGTGGGTTATGAAGCTTAGGGAATATGGATTATAGAATTTAAGGTTATAGTGGTTATATGGGTTAACACTTAGGGGTTATGAGGGTTATATTGATTAAGGGTTATATGGTTTAGATACCATTTAAGCAATAGGGGTTATATGATTACATATTACAGAGGTCCAATTCTATAGGGTTAAACAGTTATATGGATTAAGGATTATAGGTTTTAGGAGTTAAATGAATGGTGGGGGAGGGATGGAAGGGGTTGAGAGTTATAGATATTATAAAGGATGGGGTATAATATGAGAGGATATACGAGTAAGGATTTAAATTGTATACACATTATAGAGATTAACATTTATAGGCCTTTAGGTTCATAGTGTTCAATGATCAGGTTCTTGTGGCCTTGTCTTCCACACTAATACCTACTCTATCTCTTTCGAATTGTGTAGTTGTTATAAGGTGTTGTAATGGCCAATTGATATTGGTCACATAATGAGAATTCCATATCCATCAATCTTATTCCCAATCCCATTTCCCATCTCATTAATTCAATAGCAAGGACTAAGACTATCGAGCACAAAAAAATGGGAATGGGGTGGGAAGATGAGGGTATAATGCCTTCCTTGGTCATTCAAAAAGAATCCCATTAAAAACAAACTTGAAGGGGCTATAAGTATGTGGTATTATATATTATAGAGATTAAGGGTTATAAACATTAGGTGTTATAGAGAAAAGTTGGTTCATATGGATAATTGAGGTTATAAGTAGTGTCTTGGGAAATTTTTATAGTAGTTTGCGATTAGGGGTTATATAGGTTAGGAGTTATAAGTATTCACGATTGGTACTTTGGTACTTATATGAATGATGGGATATAGTTCTAAAGATTTATAATGTTAAATGTTGAAGGGTTTAAAAGTTTTTGGATTTTTTTCTTATAGGGATTAGAGTCATAAAGTGATAGTTGTAGTTACACAAATATGGTTTTAGTGTTATAATATAAGGATGATAAATGTTAGGGGTTGTAAGGGTTACATACATTCTTTACAATAGGGGTTATAGGGTTTATAAGAGCTAGGGATTAAAGGTTATAAAGTTTAATGTTTATAATGGTCAATGGTTTTAGTGTTATAATATAAGTATGATAATAGCGGTTATAGGGTTTATAAGAGCTAGGGATTAAAGGTTATAAAGTTTAATGTTTATAATGGTCAATGGTTTTAGTGTTATAATATAAGGATGATAAGTGTTAGGGGTTGTAAGGGTTACATATATTCTTTACAACATGGGTTATCGGGTTTATAAGAGCTAGGGATTAAAGGTTATAAAGTTTAATGTTTATAATGGTCAATGGTTAAGTGTTATAATGGTTATAGTACCATGATTGGGGGTTATATTGGTTATGAAATATAGTGGTCAATCATCAAGGATTTTAGGTATTAGTTGTTATGGAGGTGAAGTGTTTTAGAGGACAAGTGTTGTAATTTCTAGGTATTAGGAGTGATAGGAATTATAAGTATGAGTATTATAAGTGTTATGTGAATTACGGKTAGGGACTAGGGTTCATATGAATTACGGTTAATATAGGTTGTGTGTACAAGAGAGATTAGGGACTCTAGGGTTAATGGTTAGGGATTATAGTGAATATAACTTATAAGGKCAAGGGTCATATTGGTTATGGGATAGGTGTTAAAGGTTACAAATTAAGGATAATTGGTAGGTGGTGTGTGTGTGTGTGTGTGTGAGTGTGTGTGTGTTAGGAGCTATACAATACTAGTGTTAAATATTATGAGTTATAAGGGTTATATGATTCAGAAACTRTGACTTATAGTAGTTAAGGGTTAGGGAAAATAAGTTTTGCAAGTAAGGTGTTATAGTTTTCAAGATTATACAAGATAGGGGTTGGTAGTTAAATATMATTATAGGGAATATACATGTATGGGTTTATAGTATCAAGGGATAGGGTATATGAGGGTCAATGATTTTATAAGTTATGGGGTTAGGGTTATAGGGGTTATATGAAATAAGATTTATTGAGATTGCATATTATTATAATTAAGGATTACATGTTTGGTGTTTTAAGATTTGGTTGTTATATGGGTTATGTGTTATAAATTTTTAAGAATTATAAGGGTGATTTACGTTATAGGTTATAAGGGTTAGATGCTATTATAAATCTAAACTCTATGGATTTATAATAGTTAGTTGTTATAGGGGCCTTGAATTAAGGGTTTAGAATAGGGGTTATGTGTTTGGGTTACATGTTATTAGGGTTAGGTGTTATGTGTTAGGATTTATGAGTTATATATTTTATCAAGGTTAAAAATATTAGTGATTATTGGTTAATGGCAATATGGGTTAGAGGTTATAGGATTTATGTATTCTATCTATTCAGATACAAATGTTAACACTTAAAGATGTAATAGGGGTTATTAGGGAGATGTGAGTTGTAGGTTATAATGGTTATTGATATTGAGTAGGGGTTATATGGATTATGTGTTATAATTATTAGTATTAATAGGTTCTTAAGGGTTAAGAATCGTAGGAATGAGGGGTGGTACGGATTATAGTGATTAGGGGATATTATGATTATAGAGGATATGTATTAGAGTTATAGGGATTATTTATATTAAGTATTTTATGATTTTCTTGTAAGGCATCATAAGAGTTAAGTGTTATAAAGATTATAAGGTTATTGGTTACAAGTTGTTAGGGGTGGGGAATAAGGATTATATATGTTAGGGCATATAGGGTCATATGGATTAATGGTTATATGTTTTAGGGGTTACCATGGTTATAGAAGTTAAGGACATATGTGTTAATGTTTATGTGAATTATTAATGTTATAGATTTTATAATGGTTTAATCCGGATTATTTTAGGAACAAAATGAAATAAGAGATATTACAATGAAATGCACATAAAAATTGCCATAAACAGAGAAATACAACAATACATGATTTCTATTAATGAAAGAAATGTACATAGACTGTAAAAATACAAAGTGCAAGACTCGCTAGAATGGTGGCATCTTTATCTATGAGAAAAGATGTGACAACTACGCTCATTCGCAAGAATATGATTACAATGAGGCTCTAAAGGAATTTTTATGATAAACATGAATGAAAAAACCCTAGATATCAAAAAAAATAACCCTAGGAGATGAAGCGCCAAAAGTCATGTGGGCCCCATTGGGGTAAGTTAGTACATTAACTTCCCGGGGTCGTAACTTTTGGATACGATCTCCGTTTTAGGCACGTGATAGCCTGTTGGAAAGGGATTTTTGAGAACTACACATTATTCCATCAAACTCTGACTCCATCTACAGTTTGATTGTGGCAAGACAAGAAAACACTATTTAGATCCCCAAAATGGCCCTGGAAGTACCAAAAAATGTACTAACATGAAAACTTCCAAAATAAGCCAGTTGGAATAGGCNCTTACTGTGAATCAAACTCCGCCTTAGAATACCAGGTCGCGAGAGCTCTTGGCTTCCCGGAGGGGCGTTGCAGACAATGAGCCAGGAAATAATGCCAATTACGCTATACAGCCCCATCCCAAACTGCATTAAACGCTGATCCTTGGTGGTGGTATCTTCGCCTTGTGCGAGCAGGCGCCTCCTTAATATGCATTTGCTGTAATTCATGGCGGTTTAAATGCGAGTTTGACGTGAGCCGGTGAGCGCTCTGCCTGCCCACTCCAGCTCGCCACCACGTGTTCCACTTTGCTGCGCTGTCACCCCATCCGGGGAGCGTCGTTTTAACATTACAAATATGTAAACAATTACATTACTTTGTGTCAAAAATACGTTACATTCAATAAAGATGAATCATGTTAGCATCATTTTAATGCCTAATTTGCATTATTTTTGCATCATATTTATGTCAAAAATAATATCATAATTGTTTACTTATTATTATTATTAACAATTTAATTATTTTTATTAATCAAATTATCATTAATTTTTTATTTAATTAATATTAAAATTATAATTATCTACTCATTTATTATTATTTTATGACTATTTTTTAATATTTATTATTATTATTTTATTACTATTTTTTAATATTTTAACATTGATGAGTTTGAGATTAATATGCAGCGAGTTTACAATTTACTTATTATGAAGAAAAAATCATATATATATAAACACAATTATAAAATTTTGCTACACTATCATTTAATTAGTCTCACTCCATGGAAACAAAAAACCAAGCTAAGCTCATACAAACCTACATAATAATCTAGTTTCTACCATTTTCTTGTTTTCATTTGTTGACTATATAAACACAATGATGAAATTTTAAATAAATTGTAAAATAACCATGTAACCATTTAACCATATAATTTTTTCTACTTGTAAATAAGTGACATGCTGCCACCTTAGAGAGATTTCAACTTTGTAGATAACATAGCATGAAAAATATCTATTGACTTTTGATTAATATCATGAAAAATAACATAACATGAAAAATAACTTTGTAGATAACATAGCATGAAAAATATCTATACAACTTAATTGTTAAGAGTTATAAATATTATTGACTTTTGGTTAATATGAATAGGAGTTAGAAGCTATAAGAGTTATGTGTTTGTCTACTAGTGGATACAAAGGTTAAAAATTAAATGTGATAGGGATATATGAAATGTAGGTTATAATGGTTATGGGTATAGGGTATGGGTTATAGGGATTATGTGTTATAAATGTTATAATTATTAGGAGTCATAGGTTATTAAGGCTTAGGAGTTATATATATTATTGACTTTTGGTTAATATCAATAAGAGTTAGAAGCTATAAGAGTTATGTGTTTGTCTACTAGTGGATACAAAGGTTAAAAATTAAATGTGATAGGGATATATGAAATGTAGGGATATATGAAATGTAGGTTATAATGATTATGGGTATAGGGTATGGGTTATAGGGATTATGTGTTATAAATGTTATAATTATTAGGAGTCATAGGTTATTAAGGCTTAGGGATCCTAGGAATGAGAGGTGGTAGAGATTATAATGATTAAGATATATATGGATTACATATTATATGCATTTAGAGTTATATAGATTATTTATATTAAGGTTTATATGGTTTCCTAGTAGGTAATCATAAAGGTTAGGGGTTATGATTATTATAAGGTTAGTCATTATGAGTTGTTAATGGTTGAGAATTATGATTATATATTTTATAGTATGTAAGGGTTATATGAATTAGTGGTTATATGGGTTAGCGGTTACCATGGTTATATAATTTAAGGGACATATGAGATAGTGGTTATGTGGGTTATGAAGTTTAGGGAATATGGATTATAGACTTTAAGGTTATAGTGGTTATATGGGTTAGCACTTAGGAGTTATGAGGGTTATATTGATTAAATGTTATATGGTTTAGATACCATTTAAGCAGTAGGGGTTATAGGGTTACATATTACAGAGGTCCAATTCTATAGGGTTAAACCGTTATATGGATTAAAAGGATTATAGGTTTTAGGAGTTAAATGAGTGGCGGGGGAGGGATGGAAGGGGTTGAGAGTTATAGATATTATAAAGGATGGGGTATAATATGAGAGGATATATGAGTAAGGATTTAAATTTTATACGCATTATAGAGATTAACATTTATAGGCCTTTAGGTTCATAGTGGTCAATTTTTATACACATTATAGATATTAACATTTATAGGCCTTTAGGTTCATAGTGGTCAATGATCAAGTTCTTGTGGCCTTGTCTTCCACACTAATACCCACTCTATTTCTTTCAAATTGTGTAGTTGTTGTAAGGTTTTGTAATGGCCAATTGCTATTGGTCACATAATGAGAATTCCATCTCCATCGATCTTAGTCCCAATCCCATTTCACATCTCATTAATTGAATAGCAAGGACTAAGACTATCGAGCGCACAAAAATGGGAATGGGGTGGGAAGATGAGGGTACAATGCCTTCCTTAGTCATTCAGAAAGAATCCCATTAAAAACAAACTTGAAGGGGTTATAAGTATGTGGTATTATATATTATAGATATTAAGGGTTATAAACATTAGGTGTTATAGAGAAAAGTTGGTTCATATGGATAATTGAGGTTATAAGTAGTGTTTTGGGAATTTTTTTATAATAGTTTGCAATTAAGGGTTACAGAGGTTAGGAGTTATAAGTATTCACGATTGGTACTTATATGAATGATGGGATATAGTTCTAAAGAGTTATAATGTTAAATGTTGAAGGGTTTAAAAGGTTTTGGATTTTTTTCTTATAGGGATTAGAGTCATAAGGTGATAGTTGTAGTTACATAAATATGGTTTTAGTGTTATAATATAAGGATGATAAGTGTTAGGGGTTGTACTTGGGTTACATATATTCTTTACAATAGGGGTTATAGGGTTTATAAGAGATAGGGATTAAAGGTTATAATGTTTAATGTTTATAATGGTCAATGGTTAAGTGTTATAATGGTTATCGTACCATGATTGGGGGTTATATTGGTTATGAAATATAGTGTTCGATCATCAAGGATTTTAGGTATTAGTTGTTATGGAGGTGAAGTGTTTTAGAGGATAGGTGTTGTAATTTCTAGGTATTAGGAGTGATAGGAATTATAAGTATGAGTATTATAAGTGTTATGTAAATTAGGGGTAGGGATTAGGGTTCATATGAATTAAGGTTAATATAGGTTGTGTGTACAAGAGAGATTAGGGACTATAGGGTTAAGGGTTAGGGGTTATAATGAATATAACTTATAAGGGAAAGGGTCATATTGGTTATGGGATGGGTGTTAAAGGTTACAAATTAAGGATAATCGGTAGGTGGTGTGTGTGTGGGTTAAGGGTTAGGGGTTATAGTGAATATAACTTATAAGGGCAAGGGTCATATTGGTTATGGGATAGGTGTTAAAGGTTACAAATTAAGGATAATTGGTAGGTGGTGTGTGTGTGTGTGTGTGTGTGTGTTAGGAGCTATACAATACTAGTGTTAAATATTATGAGTTATAAGGGTTATATGATTTAGAAACTGCGACTTATAGTATTTAAGTGTTAGGGGAAATAAGGTTTGTAGTAAGGTGTTATAGTTTTCAAGATTATACAAGATAGGGGTTGGTAGTTAAATATCATTATAGGGAATATACATGTATGGGTTTATAGTATCAAGGGATAGGGTATATGAGGGTCAATGATTTTATAAGTTATGGGGTTAGGGTTATAGGGCTTATATGAAATAAGATTTATTGAGATTGCATATTATTATAATTAAGGATTACATGTTTGGTGTTTTAGGATTTGGTTGTTATATGGGTTATGTGTTATAATTTTTTAATAATTATAAGGGTGATTTACGTTATAGGTTATAAGGGCTAGACGTTATCATAAATCCAAACTCTATGGATTTATAATAGTTAGTTGTTATAGGGGCCTGGAATTAAGGGCTTAGAATAGGGGTTATGTGTTTGGGTTACATGTTATTAGGGTTAGGGGTTATGTGTTAGGATTTATGAGTTATATATTTGATCAAGGTTAAAAATATTAGTGATTATTGGTTAAGGGAAATATGGGTTAGAGGTTATAGGATTTATGTATTCTATCTATTGGGATATAAATGTTAACACTTAAAGATGTAATAGGGGTTATTAGGGATATGTGAATTGTAGGTTATAATGGTTATTGATATTGGGTAGGGGTTATATGCATTATGTGTTATAGTTATTAGTATTAATAGGTTCTTAAGGGTTAAGGATCGTATGAATGAGGGGTGGTAGGGATTATAGTGATTAGGGGATATTATGATTATAGAGGATATGTATTTAGAGTTATAGGGATTATTTATATTAAGGATTTTATGATTTTCTTGTAAGGCATCATAAGAGTTAAGTGTTATAAAGATTATAAGGTTATTGGTTAAGAGTTGTTAGGGGTAGGGAATAAGGATTATATATGTTAGGGCATATAGGGTCATATGGATTAATGGTTATATGTTTTAGGGGTTACCATGGTTATAAAAGTTAAGGGACATATGTGTTAATGTTTATGTGAATTATTAATGTTATAGATTTTATAGTGGTTTAATCTGGATTATTTTCAGAACGAAATGAAATAAGAGATATTACAATGAAATACACATAAAAATTGCAAGAAACAGAGAAATACAACAATACATGATTTCTATTAATGAAAGAAATGTACAGAGACTATAAAAATACAAAGTGCAAGACTCGCTAGAATGGTGACAACTTTATCTATGATAAAAGATGTGACAACTACACTCATTCGCAAGAATATGATTACAATGAGGCTCTAAAGGCCTTTTTATGATAAACATGAATGCCAAAACCCTAGATATCCAAAAAACTAACCCTAGGAGATGAAGTGCCAAAAGTCATGTGGGCCCCGTTGGAGTAAGTTAGTACATTAACTTCTCGGGGTCGTAACTTTTGCATACGATCTCTGTTTTAGGCGCGTGATAGCTTGTTGGAAAGGGATTTTCGAGAACTACACATTATTCCATCAAACTCTAACACAATCTACAGTTTGATTGTGGCAAGCCAATAAAACACTGTTTAGAGCCCCAAAATAGCCCTAAAAGTACAAAAAGATGTACTAACATGAAAACTTCCAATATAAGCCAATTGGAATAGGCGGAGGAGCACCAATATCCACTTGGATGATGTGTAGGGATTCATGACAACCTCGTAAGTGTAGAACCCACAATTACAAAGAAATTTCCAAATTACAGAGAAACATGTTGAACTGGAAATTGTCAAGATAAGCTAGTTGGAATTTGGAACAGGTGGGTGGCCACCAATATCCACCTGGATCAATCCTCCCCCATTATGAAGCAATGATATCCATTGTGTTGAGTGCCAAGAGAAGAGGGGAAAGCACTTTTTGAATTTGAATCTTGGTGAGTTGCATGCCTTGTTGGGGAAGTTGCACTACTTGGTTCGTGGAAGGATGTCACGAACCTATTGCTAGTGGGGTTAATTATTTTCCACCAACCTGTTGTCTCTGGGGTTGATGGTGAATTGTGTAGGCACCATTGTAGGTGAAGAAACAATACCTGATTTCTCTTCTGCAATCTGCTTCTTTTGGATAAAAGGTGTTGAGGCTGCCGTGGTTGTAGTGGCCTTCTATGCATCCTTTGAACATATTGTGAAGAGGATGAATTTTGCAGTATGAGAGATTACCTTGTGGCACTGTTTTGGTGGAACAATAGTCAGAACTACCTCTAGTATCCTGTAGAGATGAACCCCTAGAGTAATAATGACACTACGAGGTCGAGGCTCATAAATAACATGACGTTTCCACATATATGGTTGGCCCAAAACAACATCAAATACATCAAGAGGGGAAACATCACACACTACCTCATCCTTGATGGGCTGGATGCCATATGATATGCGACACTGTTGGCTGACGCATAGATCTCATCCCTAGTGAAGCCACCCGATGTTGTATGGTTGCGGGTGTGGTGTTGTTGACAACCCCAACTGTTTGACGACCTCATCTGAGATGAGGTTCTTCCAGCTATCGCTATCAACAATGAAATACAACGTGATCCCCTTCACCCACATCTGTGAATGGAAGAGGTGCTCCCCCTCTTTAGTATATATGGGTTCTTCTGGTTGAACTGTTGCGGTCACGACAATAGTAGTAGGGTCTACGTCGATGATCTATCTGTTTTCGATAATTTTTGGATCATATTCCGAATCAGGGTTCGACTCCTTGTCTTTGACCTTGACCACCAATGATTGTTTCGAGCGATATTCATCGGTGTTGTGCCAGGGGATTTTTTGGAAGTCGCACCACTTCTCATTGTCATTCTTCGTCTTTCCTTTACCCTTCTTTTTTTGTGTCTTGGATTTCTTTTCAGAAGGATGTTGGTTAGGGTTGTCTTTAACATGCTTTGGTTGTTGTGGATTTGCAGACCCAAACTCCCATTTGTTCTGGTGCCTAAATTTCTACTCGATTTTGATAGCATATTGATAGGAAGATCCCAATGATGAGATTTTTAAGATATCCATTTCGGTTAGGATGTTCCTATGCAGAGCCCCATGGTATTTCAAAACCATATGTCGCTCGGAGTCTTTGATACCTATCTTGGTGTGCAAGGTATGGAAAGTATTTGTGAACTTCAACACTTTTTGGCTCTTCTCTTGCTGTAGTGTGGTACATCTCATGTATTGGTCTTCATAGTTATCAACATGGTAGTATTGTTCTTTGACCACATCCACAAATAAATCCCAAGTGGGCTCAGCCCCATATATTCCAGATTCCTATGTGGAGCTTTGGTCCTAGTACATTTCTCACCAATTTTTGACTTGGGGGAGAGCCTTGAGGAGTGCGAAGGTGATATTTTCCCTGTCGGAAAAATTGTGAACAAAGAAATAACCTTTTAACAGATTCAACCATTTTTCTAAGGCATCCGCATATGACCTTCAAAAATGGGAATATCAAAATTAACTTGTACCTTGAACGAAGACGCTCCTCCAAAGTGGACGCTTGATTAATATGTTATTGTTTCTATTAATAGGCGTTGAAGGATGCAGGAAAAATTCTCAATCATTTCGTCTCTCTGTCGCGCGAAAGCTTGCTCAAGCAACATGTTAATATAATCTTCTGCTCCATCGTTTTTCTTTTCTACCACCATAGAGGGTTTCTTGGGCGTGTGAGAGCAATTGTCCTGAAGAGAGACAAGATCGATACCTAACTTTCTATACTCGAACCTCATCGAGGAAATGCATTGAAAAACGATCAAGAGCAGCTTGCTCTAATACCACTAATCCATATTATTTTCAAAATGAAATGATAGAAGAAATATTACAATGAAATACACATAAACATTACTAGAAACAGAGAAATATAACAATACATGATTTCTATTAATGAAAGAAATGTAGAGAGATTGTAAAAATACAGAGTGCAAGACTTGCTAGAATGGTGGCAGCTTTATCTCTGAGAAGAGATGTGAAAACTACACTCATTCGCAAAAAGATGATTACAATAAGGCTCTTAAGGCCTTTTTATGATAAACATGAATTCCAAAACCATAGACATCCAAAAACCTAACCCTATGAGATGAAGTGCCAAAAGTCATGTGGGCCCCCTTGGGGTAAGTTAGTACATTAACTTCCTGGGGGTCGTAACTTTTGCATACGATCTCCATTTTAGGAGACTGATAGCCCATTGGAAAGGTCTTTTCAAGAAATACACATTATTTTTCCAAACTCCAACTTTCTTTACAATTTGACTATGACAAGCCAAGAAAACACTGTTTAGAGCCCCAAAATGGCCCTAGAAGTACATAAAGATGTACTCACATGAAAACTTCTAAAACAAACCAGTTGTAATAGGTGGGCCACCACCAATATCCACATGGATACTGTGTAGGGCTTCAGGACAAACCTATAAGTGCATAACCCAGAATTACAAAGAAATGTCCCCATTACAAACAAACATGGGGGACTGCAAACTGTCAAGATGGGCCAGTTGGAATTTGGAATAGGTGGATGGCCACCAATATGCACCTGGATCATGGTTATATGGGTTAGAACTTAGGTCTTATGAGGTTCATATGGGCTAAGGGATATATGTATCAAGGGTTATATGGGTTAGGTGCAATTTAGGCTAAGGATTATGGATTACATAAGTTAGGGGTTAAAATGTCATATAGATTAATGCTAATAGGTTTTAGGGTATATATGTTTGTCCTGAAGCCCTACACAGTATCCAGGTGGATATTGGTGGTCGCCCACCTATTACAACTAGCTTATTTTAACCCTAAAAACCTGTAAGTGCATAACCCAAAATTACAAAGAAATGTCCCCATTACAAACAAACATGGGGGACTGCAAACTGTCAAGATGAGCCAGTTGGAATTTGGAATAGGTGGATGGCCACCAATATGCACATGGATCATGGTTATATGGGTTAGAACTTAGAGCTTATGAGGTTCATATGGGCTAAGGGATATATGTATCAAGGGTTATATGGGTTAGGTGCAATTTAGGCTAAGGATTATGGATTACATAAGTTAGGGGTTAAAATGTCATATAGATTAATGCTAATAGGTTTTAGGGTATATATGTTTGTCCTGAAGCCCTACACAGTATCCAGGTGGATATTGGTGGTCGCCCACCTATTACAACTAGCTTATTTTAACCCTAAAAACCTGTAAGTGCATAACCCAAAATTACAAAGAAATGTCCCCATTACAAACAAACATGGGGGACTGCAAACTGTCAAGATGAGCCAGTTGGAATTTGGAATAGGTGGATGGCCACCAATATGCACATGGATCATGGTTATATGGGTTAGAACTTAGAGCTTATGAGGTTCATATGGGCTAAGGGATATATGTATCAAGGGTTATATGGGTTAGGTGCAATTTAGGCTAAGGATTATGGATTACATAAGTTAGGGGTTAAAATGTCATATAGATTAATGCTAATAGGTTTTAGGGTATATATGTTTGTCCTGAAGCCCTACACAGTATCCAGGTGGATATTGGTGGTCGCCCACCTATTACAACTAGCTTATTTTAACCCTAAAAACCTGTAAGTGCATAACCCAAAATTACAAAGAAATGTCCCCATTACAAACAAACATGGGGGACTGCAAACTGTCAAGATGAGCCAGTTGGAATTTGGAATAGGTGGATGGCCACCAATATGCACATGGATCATGGTTATATGGGTTAGAACTTAGAGCTTATGAGGTTCATATGGGCTAAGGGATATATGTATCAAGGGTTATATGGGTTAGGTGCAATTTAGGCTAAGGATTATGGATTACATAAGTTAGGGGTTAAAATGTCATATAGATTAATGCTAATAGGTTTTAGGGTATATATACAATAATCATTATAAAGGTTACATGAGTGGTGGACAATCATTATAAGGGTTACATGAGTGGTGGATGAGGGATGGAAGGGCTTAAGATTTATAAATATTATAAGGGATAATGTATATTACGAGTGCATATATGTGTAAGTATTTAATGGCATACACATTATAGGGATTAGAATTTATAATTCTTCATGGTTATAGTGGTTAATGATCAGGTGCTCAAGGTTATGGCCTATACATATTAGGTATTATCGGTTAAAGGATTACGGATTATAATCATTAAGTTTTATCAAGACTAGGTAATTCATATGGGTTATATAGATTATAATTAATAATATAATTAATTTTATAGCTGTTTGATTTTAGAGGTTATAGAAATTAGGAGTTATAAGCATTGACAATTGTTGATATATAAATGGTGGGATATAGATGTGAAACGTTATAATGTTAAATGTTAAAGGGTTTAAATGAGTCTAATATTTTTTGGGTTTTAGGAGGTGATAGTTGTATTTATAAGGATAAGGTTTTCATGTTATAATATAAGAATGAAAAGGGCCCAAGATTGTAATAGATTTAAGAATAGATAAGGTTTATAAGAACTAGCTTATAAAGTTTATGATTTATAGTGGTTAACTAATAAGTGTTATAATGAGTATAGTATTTGTTCAGAAAATGTCGGAAGAACCACAGTGCTTTTGAGAGCTTGTCGA
The DNA here is from genome assembly GCA_010110895.2 of Picea sitchensis. Taxonomy (NCBI): domain Eukaryota; kingdom Viridiplantae; phylum Streptophyta; class Pinopsida; order Pinales; family Pinaceae; genus Picea; species Picea sitchensis. Next base: position 15,560 of record SNQJ01S0026605.1, read on the forward strand.
CGTTTCAGATCCACAACAGGATCCATCTTCAGGACAAAAAAGCATAGAATTTAATATTAAAACCTAGAATTTAATATTAACACCGTCGGGTTATCAAATTAACCACTTAACCCATTAATTAACTAAACCACTATTAAATATTTTTTTGAAAAATCTCCTCAATTCTAGGGTTTCACTGAGCTGACCTTAGTTTTCCACCCGCTTCATCATTATTTATTAGGGGTTCCTCTCTTATTTTTCCTCAGGCTTTTTTGTCCTGAAGATGGATCCTGTTGTGGATCCGAAACGTCGACAAGCTCTCAAAAGCACTGTGGTTCTTCCGACATTTTCTGAACAAATCTCTCACCACAGAAACCTAAATGATCAGATTACGTCCCTGTATGGAAGGGAGACTTTGGATGAAGTTCGTGAACTTGAAAAGCTCCGAGTTAAAATAAAGAGAAGAGCAACAGACTTAGATTTCCTGAAACATTGCAGAGACAACAACGTTCTACCAAAATTCGCACGCATTCAACATAAATTAAGAAACAAATGGAACAGATCGACATTCCACGCCCTAGAAAAATCCATAGTGAGAGGCGAAATCAGGAAGAATAGGTACACGCTCGACCTGCTGTCCAAATCCACGCTAAAACTCCATTTAAAACTGGCTCACGTCTTAGATCCGGAAGTGTGGAGAATAGTGGACGTGCTGGCTGCCCTAAAAGCTGAAAACGCCAACAGAACGGCTCGCTCCAGGCAAGATTCGAAGTTTAAACAACTACTCAACCAAAAGGAAAATGCTAACAACGACAATGACGCGAAGAAGGTCGTGAACATCTCCTCACACAAGATGAACCATTCCGAGTTGAGCATTCTGAATAAAGGTTTGAATTTCGCCATCTCTCCCTCCTCAATTCCGTTTGATAACCTTATTTGTTGCATTGAAGATAGTATTAAAACCCTAGCAGATGAAGATAAGGACCAAATTAGACAAGACTGTGCCGTTATCCTCCGAAACTCCAAACCT
>SNQJ01S0026605.1:77975-92066 GCA_010110895.2 Picea sitchensis
CACCGAGCTTTGGTCAAACTAAGAGAAGCTAAACTTATCCACACAGTTGAGATTGAGTTATTACCATGTCGTTGAATATCCATATTTAACGCATTTAACTATGAATTGAATTGAAATATTAATTGATTGAATTGAAATGGCTCGTCTTTCCATCATCTTGAGCGAGAGGGAGCCTTATTTCTATACACTTGAGCTATGGATAGTAAGGCATCCTACAGATTGAGGATTCATCTTTTATAATTAGCTCATGTGGTTACAACTACAGCTGGGATCTGTTACAGAATGATTGTTCTACTACTGTAGATATTCTTCTAACAACTCCAAGTTAGAAACTAGTTTGAAACCAGTATGCAATATTATTTGTTTGTTTATGCTCGATGCCTGGAGGCGTTTCAACCTGTGTCTAGGGCCAGTACTGTACACACATTTTGTAACGTGGAGTCCTTTTTGTGTTAGTCTCTTTTGAACTGTGTAACGTGGAGTCCTTTTTGTGTTTTTGGTTATTCTCTTTTGAGTTATTGTTCAGCTTTCTTCTATCTTAAATTGTTATGTTTTCATGTCATATCATATTTGGTAATAAGATTTTCACAATCAATATGAAAATTGTGTTTTTTTTTTTTGTTGATAAGGTCATACAGATTATTATTTAGTTATTTACATTGGAATTGGCATTGTAATGATTGGAATTGGAATTGGTATTGTAGTGAAGTAAAATAATTTGTCAGTATCATAAATAAATAAAATGTATTATAAATAAATAAATAGAATGCTATGAAAGTGTTTTTACATTTTTTATTTAATTTTTTTTTTTTTAATTTATTATGTTAATTTTATCATGTTAATTATATAGAGAGGGAGAAGAGAAGATAAGATGAGGTTGATGTAATTTTTCACATTTAATTATTTTTTTATCCTTTCAAAGTAAGTGTATATTTGTTATTTTATTTTTTTCAAATATAATGGTAATTATAAAAGAGTTTTTGAATTGTTTTTGTTTTTTAAATGTATAGAGTTTTTAAATTGTTTGTTGTTTTTTTAAATGTAATCACCTCTCATCAAGTAGATGTATAGATGTTAAAATGCAATTATAAAGAGACCCCTATACCCTAATAATTCTTTATAGCAAATAAACAAATAACAAATAAATAAACAAGTGTTTTATTATTATTACAAGCTTATTTTGTTTTTATTTATATAATTTTTTTTCTTAATTAATATTATATATAGATTATTTTTAGTTTCATTTACTTGAATTTGAATTTTATATATGGAAGTTTGAATTTCGATTTTATATGTAGAAGTTTAAAACTATTATATCTATTTAATAATTAAATCACGCATCTAGTTGTTTTTTATGGTAGAAATAATTTATAGATGCATAATTAATTAGAATATAAGAATTATTAATGAGTTTTTATATGATGAAAACAATTTCAAAATGGATAATTATTAAATAGATTAAAGATTTTTTAAAAACATTGATATATGAATTATAGATTACAGAAATTACAGATTCATTTTATTAGAATTTGTTTACTATATTTTTCGAGTAAAAAATATATTTTATATCGGAAAAAATGAATAGTCTAAGACCGGATTAATCCATGGATATATGAATTATGGATAGATTAAACAAAATCACAGATTCGTTTTATTAGAATTTATTTACGATAAAAATTTTTTGTAAAAAATATAATTTTATATAAAAAAAAGCGGATAGTCTAAGACAGGCCTGAAACTCAGGCTTCTTTGATCACAACAATTCACCACTTGGAAATAATGGAGATGTTAGCTAGTTGTAAGCACCAGTTATAAGCTTTAGTTGTGAGAGTCGGTTGTAGGCATCTTAAGAGTCAGTTCATTGTTAAGAGTCGGTTGTCTAGTTGTCTTTTGCTTTGCATGTAGCCCACTCAGGGAGTCTTTTCCTATATAAGGATGTAATCCCTCTTCGTTTAATATCAAGAAGTAAGCGTAGCCTCACCGTATTTCTGCGTGGGTATATTTTATCTCTTGATACTCGAGGCCAGGGGTGGGGTCTGATTCAAAGAGGTTCCTTGAATCTCTCCTGGCTGGGGTCGCAGGGGCCTGCTACCTAGAGCCTTCCGCGCACAAATGAAAACCGCAAAATTCCAGCGGTAGGTGGAACCAGTGGCAAAATTCCCACACTCCTCGGAGGTCGCGAACTTCGCCGCGGTAGTCCATTACAAGTGTGACATCCTACGGGGTCGCAGGACAATCGAAAAAATTCCGCTTCACACTGGGAGGTCTGGAGCTTCACCCATGATCCATTACAGCGTGGTGGACTCATTCAGTCCCGTCCAAATAGAGCGTGAGTTGCGAGACTCATTTCCAATTCAACGTGGGCATCAGCGTGAGTTTTCCTTAGTTTGATTTGGAATTAAGGTTATACATGGGTGAATTCATGCATTGAAGAGAATTAAGTGGAGAATTTGTGCGTGAGTTTTTTATTAAGTGGATATTAAGTGTATTGCATGGATACGTTTTTTTTATTATTAAATGCATGTTATGATTTAAAGATACATGAATGAGAAATCGTGGAGGTAGCAGAGGCACATACGTGACTTTTTTTAAGTGGATGGTTATTCACTTTTTATTATTCTTAATTAGAGGGTAGAGTTTATTAAAGTGAATATTGGAGTTATTATTTCAAAGTGAATATTGGAGTTATTATTTTAAAATTGAATATTGGAGTTTATTGCTAAAAGTGGAACGTATTCATAGTGGGAGTTATAGGTTTTAAAAAGTGGAGATTTTTGGATATTAGGATTTGCATCATGCATGATATAGGCTGAAGCAGAGATTGAGTCGGATCCGATTGGTATCCAGAAGCCCGTGAGGAAGCGACAAAGCGTTGCATCCTTGGTGATTTTCTTACGGAGACTAAATTACTTGTGATAAGGCGAATCCGTTAAGCAGAGACCTACCTCACTGAAGCCAACAAGTTAGATGGCTCGAACTTCATTAGCTGGAAATTCAAGATGCATACGCTCATAGAGGGCTATGGTGTGGAACATTAGAATGTAATCAGGCGGAAACATTTAGCATTGCGGTCGCGGCAGTGACGGGAGATGCGACAACGATGGTAGGAAGTGTGGCGGCGACGGATCAAAAGATTGGGAAAGCGAGCAGGCAAAGGTGATGCTAGCATGTCAGTTAAAGAATAGCATAATTCGCATATTAGAGGCCTTCCACAACCTGTACACCCAGCATGGACAACTCTTAAAGCGGTGCTTATGAAACTAGCAACACAAATCGCATTTTGTTCATGAAAACTAAATTTTTAGGCATTAAGATGGATGGAAATGAATCATTAGTTCATTTTTGGGTTGCATTAAAGAGGTGAAGACAAGTTAGTAAATATAGGGGAAACTGTTTCCTATACTGATCTAGTGACTATTACTGTAAATGGTATGCTAGGGACTATCATATGTTCATCACCGGTCTTGGGTAAGGAGGAGATACATTTAGAAGAGGCGGCGGGTACTTTCTTTGCAAAGAGGAAGAGAATCACGAAGCCTAGGAGTAGGTGGCAACGTGATTGAATAATAGATCTGTAGCGAGGAGATCGAGTAAGAAGGTAGAAGCTGACAGTTCATGGCGGAGGTGGTTCATGGCGAAGTGGTTCATGGCGGAAGGCGGAGTTCATCTCGAAGACAACCACCAAATCAAGGTATGCAATCGATAGGAATAGGTCAAAGAGTTGTTTTATTATGGTCGACCTAGACATATAGTTAAAGGCTGTCATAAGAAAGAAAAATGATAGAGACTAGGCATAAACCTAGAACACATTTAGGTCATTATGGAGAAAAATCCTCAAATCAAGATCCCAGATTATTTATTGCTAGTGATGATATTGAACGAATTTTGATTCGCGGGATCTTAGGTTGTTTGTGTCTAGCACTCTATCATTGAAGCAGGATGATTCTAATGCACAGTTTGTGGATAAAGACATCGGTACATATGACTTGTAATAAAATTGGTATACTAATTTCAAAGAAACTCAGAAATGTCACAGGAATGTCTCCATATATCTTGGTGATGACCGCACTCATCGGATCAAGGGATATGGAGACATTCTGTGACATTCTTGAATAGTGCTTGTTGATCACATTCGCAATGTGGTGTATGTGTGCGAGGAATAAAGAAAATTTGATCTCTGTGTCCATAATTACAGATCAGAACTTGAAGGTTGGATTCTTCAACAATTATTGCATATTGAAGGATCCATTGGACCATTTTCAGTATTGTTACAGCGAAATTAATTGGAAGCGGTCTATACAAACTTGATGATGTTACGATAAACACATCATACCTTGGAAGCTTATACTATGCAAGCGATTCGCATCCAAGGTATGGACACATCAATCATCGATTTATTGTTATTACGGAAAAAGAATATGGTTGAAGGTTTTCCCATGTTACAGAATGAGAAGTTGTTTGTGATGGATGTGCATTAGGAAGATGCAGAGATGATTCCCCTCTAATCCTGATAAGAAAAAAGAGATGTATTAGATCTTGTGCATGCGATGTTTTATTGGACCTATGGAGACTAAGGTCTTTAGGAGGTGCATTTTACTTTGTTGTTTATTGATGATTGCAAGAGATTCACATGGGTTTACTTCCTTAGACGAAAAAAGTGATGTTTCGAGTACTTTAAAGAATTGAGAACCATGGTGGAAATTGAACGAGGAAAATCCATCAAAATCCTCAGATTCCGAGATCAGGGAGAGTACAAATCAGGGACTTCAACAAATATTGCAAAGAGAATGGAATAGTACAAGAGTTTACAATACCTCACACTCCACACAGCCATGAGTGTTGAAAAATAGAACTCTGGTAGAGTGTGCAGTATGATGAAAGGTAAAATCTCTCAAATGCATTTTAGAAATTTTGAAACCATTAATCTGCAGGAGTTTACTTAAAGAATAAAGTCCAACAAAGGTGTCTTGATAGTGTTACTCCTTCGAAGCCTTGTATGGTTCAACCTGGAGTTAATAATTTGAAAGTATTTGGATTGTAAGATTTTGCACTCTCCTATTCTCCTTTGGAATATGAAGAAATTGGATGTTAAAAGCATTAAATGTATTTTCATTTGGGTATTTTTTTGAATTTAAAGCATACAAATTGTTTGATCACTCTACTCTGAAAGTATTTGCAAGTGAGATGTACTTTTCCATGGCGAGGCGGAAATCATGATGACAACATTCATGAGGAATGGCATGGACTTCTTGATGAAGAGTTAAAGAAGAAGCGGCGGCAATGACATCCCTGTGTGGGCATCCCATGGCGACAACGTATCCAATGACGGCGACCAGCGGCGGCAAGAAGGACTCAATGATATGTAAAGTTCAAGCAGTCACAGTTCACCCTAGCCCGGTGGAGGCAGAATCTTCTGAAGTGGGGAGGAAGATGATCATTTGAGAAGATCTTCACGACAGATTTGGTTTCTTGAAAGGTATAAAGACTATACCCTAATGGCCGACATTTCAAGTGTTATAGAACCCATGAATTTTGATGAAGTAATGAACATGATGAATGGTGAAATACAATGGAGGAAGAATATGAATCTATAATGGCAATACTTGGGAATTGATTGAATTGCCTAAATATAAAAAGCCCATTGGATGCAATGGATATACAAACCCAAGTTTAAATGGGATGGTAGTATAGATAAATTATAAGACTAAAATTTGGTTTTGCAAAATTATTCACAATCATAAGGTATTTATTATGCTGAAACATTTGAACCGATAGCTAAATTGAATACTATCTTAATGTTAATCGTTTTAGCTACAAAGTTTCATTGGAAGTTGCATCGGTTAGATGTTAAATACGCATTTTTGAATGGTGAGTTTAAAGAAAGGGTTTACCTTACTCAACTGAAGGGTTTGTTGAAGGGCAAGAACACTTAGTGTGTAGAAGTTAAAGAAACGTGTATGGACTAAAGAGGGCACCTAGGTCATGGTATGAGAGATAAACTCTTTCTTTCTTCAACATCAGTTTATCACGGGTAAAAGTGATCAAATCATTTGATGAGCAGTATATATAGTATTGATTTCATTATATGTTGATGATTTAATAATTCGGAAATTGAGAGAAGTTGATTGATGAAATCAAGGAGTGGTTGTCAAAGGTATTTGAAATGAAGATCTTGGTGAGTTACACTAATGCCTAGGTCTTGAAGTTTGTGAGAAATCACGGGAATAGAAATTTTGTTTGTCAAAGTAAATTATATGGGAGAAATACAAGAAGAGATTCAAGATGGATCGGTGTAAGTCTTCTAATGTTCCCATGCAACATAATGTAGGTCATTGTCATGTGATGATGGTTGAAGGAGGTGAATGGCCGCTGTGTATAGACAAATGGTGGGTAGTCTGAATTATCTCACCACAACTAGACTGATATTTCATATTCCATGAGTGTGTTAAAATTCGGTTCATGGAAAAACCTCATGAAGCCATTGGAATGCATTAGAAAGCGTTACTTTCAGGTATATAAAGGGTACACTTGATTATGGTATTAAGTATCTTGATGCATCTAATGTTGAGTTAGCGGGTTATTCAGATTCTGATTGGGCTGGAAATATAGATGATAGAAGATCAATACTGGATATGCATTCAACATTGGATCAGGGGTTGTTTTTCTGTGGGCTTGATAGAAGCGACCCTACTTGTATCTTGTCCCTCTCTTAGAAGCGAGGAATATAAAGCCCGCATGCGACAACTTGTGGAAAGGCTGTTTGGTTAAAGACTTCTTCAAGATGTTGGAAGTGAAAAGGAACCCTCGATGATGGGGATCTTGACAATCAAAGCTGATCAATATTGCGAAGAATCGATTTTTCATGCAAGGACAAAGCATATTTAGAAGCTTCGGTATCATTTTGTTCGAAAAGTTAGGTCAAATGAAATAAATCTTGTGTATTGTATCTTGGTGAAAATCACTGGCTGATGTTTTCCCCAAGCCTCTTGGAAAGATTAATTTTGAACTATTTAGGGAGATGTTAAAGTGTAGAAGTCAATCCATTTCTCCATTAAGGGGAGACTTGGAAATAATGGAATGTTGTAGGTTGTGCTTAGCGGTAATAAGCGTGGGTTGTAAGTGCCAGTTAGAAGAATCAGTTCATTGTTAAGAGTCAGTTGTCTAGTTGTCTTTGCTTTGCATGAGGCCAGGCCTCACGAGGGTCTTTTCCCTATATAAGGATGTAATCCGTCTTGATATTAAACGAAGTGGCGTAGCCTCCGTGTTGTTTGCATGTTATATTTTATCTTCACCATCGTGGATACAAGGCTATTTCACCTAAAACGTAGCAAGTGGGATTAAAAATAAGGCCTCAATTTTTTATATTTTTTAGACCCAGGCCAAAAGTAGTCGTTGTCTAATACCCGTTACTACTTAATAAGTTTTTGAGTACATATATGAAAGACAAGAGAGAAACTAATGAATTTAGAATCAATTCAAATCACTTTTCGAGAACGCATCAAACTCTAGTCAATTCAATTATCTCCTTATAGAGTTGTCAGCTATAGTAGAATCACAGGTTTTCACAGCTTCCCCCTTCCCCAATAATAACGTAGATAATATATAATAGAACATAGGAGATATAGTGAACTAAGGGATGGATCTACCTGAGCGAAGGAGTCTGACCTTCCGTGAGGAGACCAAGAATAACAACCTACTAATAAAGAGGAAACCAAGAGGACCCTTTCAGTTGCTGCAAGACATTTCTAAAGCCTTTTTCATTCCTGCATCGAACATCACTAAAGCGTAAGAGAAGAAGGTTTCAGGAGGCACAAAAGCAAGCTGGATCCCCAGCCAGAAGGGGGCGTGGGATCCTCCCAAACCCAGAGAAATTAGATCTATAAACCGACCTACAACTATATGTTCAAGTCAAAGACTCACTTATAATAGGAGGTAAAACCCACTAGAAAACTAGGTTGTAAGGCAATAGAAATAGATTGAAAAATGACAGATAGATATATTGAGAAGTTTGGGTTCTATATTTAAAGACTTATAACTAATAGGAAGACCAAATTCAAGCCAGGTTGAAAGGCCTGATAGTTTGACTTAATAATCGTTCATAAGCAGATGGGGGTTTTAGTTAGATAAGCATTTCTAAGGATCATATCTGTAGGATTGGATTTGATTTAGAAGGGTTTATAAGGACCTTAATGGTTTGATCCGGACCATACTTTCTCATCAAAGCTGGATGGTTTGGGTACTGTCTCCACTCTCTGTTGATTTTCTTGTTTTAGTATTTGGAACTCCACTCTGATTTTTGTTGAAGGTCTTTGTGTTGGTATAAGCTTATGCTCTTCAAGGCCTCAATTATTTTAGTGTTTAATCTCTACTTACTTAATATGTTCATTTTTTCTTTAATTATAATAATAATAATAATCTATTTTTTAAGGTTACTGTCAACTTGTTGGAAAAGAACAATTTCTACCAATAGGCTTCCACCAAACTTCGAGAACTCTCTAGATTGTCTAGAGTCTTCTAAAACCTCTATAAATACGAGGCGGATGTATCTGGTTTAATCAATCAAACAATCTGATCTATTTTTTTGGGTTAGTTATGCAATGTGTGTTACATTAATGCGATCTCTTCATCTTGGTATGAGCCGCGGACCCAGGCTCCCTCCCTCATGGGAGTGCCCAGGATCCTGAGAGGAGTCTCCCAGCAGTGCAGATATGAGTGATATGAGTGGGGGAGCGTTTATGTGGGCATAGAAGCCGCCAAGAGAGTCGTTGTTGCTGGTTTCCCCATGGAAGAATTAACCCACTAGAAGTGTGTGGGGTGATGCAATGAGTCGCATAGTTCTTGGAGGAGGGCCAAGAGTGTATATCTACAAGCAACCAACAAAAGGGCAACTCAAAATTCGTTGTTGGAACAGCGGATTTGTTAAGGCCAGACGAATAGAGATCTGATTCGAGAAGACGTCCCTATGCATGAAAGCGTTGAAGTGAGAGAGATGAGGCCGAGCCACGCATTTTTTCTATGCAATTTCTGAGGATCCGCAGAATCTATTGTGATTGAGGTTGGCATTTACGAGCCTTCTGGAGCACCACGAGTTAAGTGAGGGCTATCAAAGAATGCCAGACAAATTGAACTGTCTGAGAGGCCGACTCAAGGGTTCGACTTCAAAGATTGAAACCTTCAAATACTCGTCAAGTGTTAGCAAAGTGTTGTTGAGTCTGAGCGCAGGAGGAGACATTCGTTACCCATGTATCTCGGTAGATGGATTGATTTTTATATGGACATCAATGATCAAGTGAGCGTGTGTTGTGTAATAAAGTAGCACATTAAAGGAAGCCCAACCATATGAAGATGAATTGAGATGATGACGTGGCTTCAGGATAAAGACCCTAACCAAGACATGCTTATATGTTAAGGAGGATACATTCTGAATCAAAGAGCGCTTACGAGGCTATGGAGCCTGAAGACCCAATTTGGTATTTGAGAGAAACATTGAGTATTGAAAATATTGTTGTAATTGGTGGTAGGAAATTGGGGGAGTGTTGGAAAAGTTAATTTCTACCAACCGAAGATTCCACCAACCTCGAGAGGAAACTCTTGTCCTTATCCATAGACATTCCACCAATGCTTTCAGGAACCTTACGGACACTGGGGAGTTTTCTAAAGGGCCTCTCTATAAATGCAGTGGGATAATATGCAGTTCTAAACAATTATAAGCAATGGAATTTCTTAATTTGTTATTTGTCTTTGATTGCAGTCCCATCAATTCCACACAAATTGAAGATTGTATGAGACCCTCTTGTTTGTGGGACAAGGGACCCTTTCCATAACCATTTCAACTGAAAGTAAAGTTTGAGATATACATACCCTACCCCTCTAGATTTAAACTTGTGACATATTAAAACTGAAACACATGTTCTTAATTTATTATATATGGCTCACTACTACTCAACAAATTTTTTATTATAATGATCCCTTTATTGATCGATCTTATAGAGATGATTGTAATTCTAGTTAACAGATTGGCCTAATATAAAACTGACCTTGTTACAACAATTCCAATTGACTATGTAAAGAGTCTAATCAAACACATATTTCCATTGCTCTCGCCTCTGATTTCTTTACCTTTTCCCTTTCTTTCGATGAGTTGGACGAGGTGAACAGTTGAGTCTGAGATACTAATGTCGGGGGCTGAAACAAATACACGAGAGGTGAATAGTCGAGGCTGAGGGGCTGAGATAGATATGGAAGAAACAAGGAAAAGAAATGGTCCAAGTTTAACAACAACTATATTAGTGAGAGGTATTGAAACATCCTCTCTCTCAAACAGAAAAGAATATATAAATAAGATATTCATAATTTATGGTTTAAATTGTAGTTTAAATGTTTTATTTTTTGGTGAATTATTTTTTTTGTGATTTTTGTTAGAAATTTATGAAAATAATTGGATGTGTAGATTTGGTGGTTAAGTTTGTATAATTAAAGTGTTTCAAAAAAATTTAGCACCTTTGAATCCATTTATGCATTGAAATGCAATTTAAACAATAACAAAATAATAATAATTTTATCCAAATTTAATTTTACCAAAAAACAAAATAAAACATTTAACCAACACCATTATTTTATTCCCTATACTATTTATATTTATAGGTTTCCTTATTCTTCAATATCGATTCTCTCGATCTCTCTCATCATTAATACTGTAAGTTCATCGTCGCTCGTGCACATATTTCATAGACAAGGCAAAGATCATAGATCCAGATCCATGTGCATTAGCTTCACCCCTAGCAAAGACATAGACAATTTACCTTAGTGAAACCTGGAGTTAACCACTATAAATCCTAAACTTTATAAGCTAGTTCTTATAAACCTTATCTATTCTTAAATCTATTACAATCCTCGGCCCTTTTCATTTTTATATTATAACACAAAAACCGTATCCTTATAAATACAACTATCACCTCCTAAAACCCAAAAAATATTAGACTCATTTAAACCTTTTAACATTTAACATTATAAGTCTTCACATCTATATCCCACCATTTATATATCAACAATTGTCAATTGTAAATGGTTATAACTCCTAACTTTTATAACCCTTAAAATCAAACCGTTATAAAATTAATCATGTGTGAAAATTATAATTTATATAGCTCATATGAACTACCTAGTCTTGATAAAACCTAATGATTATAATCCTTAATCCCTTTAACCTATAATACCTAATATGTATAGGCCATAACCTCAAGCACCTAATCATTAATCATTATAACCATGAAGAATTCTAAATTATAATCCCTATATTGTGTATGTAATTAAATACTTACACAAATATGCACTTGTAATATACACTATCCCTTATAATATTTATAAATATTAAGCCCTTCCATCCCTCATCCACCACTCAAGTAACCTTTATAATGATTATCCACCACTCATGTTGTTGGATCATGTTGTCATTAGCGTTAATGGTTTGATTGATGTCAAATTGATTGATTGATCCCAAAGAGTTGATTGATTGATGATTGATATAATGTAATATGTATTGTCCTTGATGAGAATGCATGAATGAAGATGGATCAATGAGTTGTCATTGATAGGATGAAGATGGTCGATGGTGTCATTGTCTACGGAATGAAGATGGATAGATGTGGTTTCGATGGTATATGATCCATTGTTGAAAATGTATAGATGACTCATTATTGTCTTATCATGATTATTAATGTGCATTAAAATGGATGAACTCAAAATTGGTCCCCTTATGGTGAAATCCTTCATGGGAAGACGCTTTGTTGATTGGGTTATCCTAGAAGAATGGTTGGAGTTATGCTCTCATTATTGTCTTATCATGATTGATAAGATTGCACAAATGGATGAACTCAAGTGGTCCCCTTATGGTGAGAAATCCCTCATGGGAGACACTTTGTGGATTGAGTTATCCCTAGAAGAATGGTTGGAGGGACCCATGCTTGTATGTGGAATAATGGTTGAAGATCAAAGGAAATTGTTGGGTGAAACTATCCTAGATGGATAGTGTTTGTCATGTATTTCGGTTAATTTAAATGGATGTCATAACTCCTCATGTTTTGGGATTTATGGCCTTACAAAGTTGAAGGGACTGCATATGATTGGCTTGAAGCCTGAGGTGAAAGAAGTCAAAGTGTATGTGTATAGAAGAAATCATTATTTAAATGATAAAGGTAAAGTGACCAAGTCAAGAATATTATTTAAATGATTAAGTGGGGTGACAAAATCAAGAAGGAATATTTAAATGATAAAATAATGGGGAACTTTCACAATTATGGAAAGTGGTTAACCTAAAATGAGGAGAAATAAGTTAAAGTGACCTAGAAATGGGTTAAGTGACCTAAAAGAGAATCATTATTTAAATGATAAAGAGTAGTGACAAAGAGTCAGGAATTTGGTTATTTAAAATAATAGAGAGTGGCAAAATCATGAAGGAATATTTAAGTGATAAAATTATTGGAGCTCTATTTATGGAAAGTGGCAACCCTAAAATAAGGAAAATAGGTTAAGTGACCTAAAATGGGTTAAATGACCTAGAGGGATGAAATTATAAATAAGATAGCAGTGGTCTCTTGTAGATCATTTTATGGATCAATGGAGAGCTTCTTGTGAGAATATCTTTTTGGAGTATTGATGGAGAGATTCTTGGGAGAGCTTCTTGTGAGAGCTTCTTGAGCATTTTTGGTGTGGAACACTTGAGCATATTGAATATATATAGGTTTAGGAGGTAACCAAAGGATATATAAAATGAATTTGGTGGGTGGAAGAGAAAGGGGTGAAATTCAAGGAGGATAGAATTATTTTCATGTGATTCTTTCTGAGGTATAATTCAAGGGAGGATAAATTATTTTCATGATTCTTTCTAAGGTATGTTATTTATAGGTCATATCACCATTTTCGCAATAAATTTTTTTCTATAATGATTCAGACTGTGAGATTGATATTCCATTGAGGAAACATATCCAAGTATCTGTGGTAAAAAATTAAGCTTTTGGTTCATTGTATTTTTTGAGATACACTCTGTGGAAAATAGGGTTTGTGGCTAGTCCTAAAACTAGTATAAAATAGGTGTTTCGGGTAAAAACATCATAACTTCTTCATAACAGATCCAAATTCAGTGAGACCAATTGTGTTGGTTAGATTACAGTCAGTAGTATGTTTTGTAATAGTTTCAGATTGATTCAAAAAATATTCTGTGCGGGGCACGCTCTACACGGTCACTCTCTAGAATAAGCCAGAATTCAGCAAGGTATACCATTTTTGCTATAACTCTTTTTCTAAGAGGTTCCAAGTAGTGGAACCTGGAGGAATTGCATAAAACACACTAAAGAACATTGTGTATCAGTTTCAGATCTTTATTCATTACAAGTACAAAGTTATGATTATTTCAAGTTAGGGTTGTTGACTAATCCAAAACTAGTCATGGTTGAGACAAGTAGTTGAAGAGTTGACACATACATGAGGTGTATAGTTGATAATGTTGGTACATATTTATGATTCATTGTTGATGATTAGTTGACACATGATTGGTATATACTTGGTACATGGTTGGATGCACTTGTTTATGGTACAGGTTGATTATAGATTGGTGCATAGTTGATGCACTTGTTTATGGTACAGATTGATATATGTTGAGGATTGTTGTCTCATTTCAGTTGGTGATGAGGGTGTAAGTTGAGTCTGAAAAACCCCAAGGATTGTAGTCCATAATAAAAATAAAATTGTACATACATCTTTTGTTCTTTGTGTTCCTTGTGGTAATGACTTGTTGATGATATATTAGTAATATATGTTGCTGATATGTGTTGACATTTAACTGGTTATAAATGACAGCAATGAGTAATGAGTTAATGGTGATTTTTAACTAAGGAGTTTTGGAAAAAAGATCCCTACACTGTTCACCCCTCCCCCCTCTCAATGTAGTCGGTGTGTCCAACAATTGGTATCAGAGCAAGCCTTCACTACAAGCTTTAACAAGCTTGAAGGAGATCCATAGACACACAAATGAATGATGAAGTTCCAATCCTTGATGAAAAAAACTATTCTACTTGGAGAATAGAGATGAGGTTA
>SNQJ01S0026605.1:95737-107456 GCA_010110895.2 Picea sitchensis
ATTGATCCATCTTCATCATATCAATGACAACTCATTGATCCATCTTCATCTATGCATTCTCATCAAGGACAATACATATTACATTACATTAATCATCAATCAATCAATCCTTTGGCATCAATCAATCACTTGACATCAATCAAACCATTGGCATCAATAACAACATGATCCAACAACATGAGTGGTGAATAATCATTATAAGGGTTACCTGAGTGGTAGATGAGGGATGGAAGGGCTTAAGATTTATAAATATTATAAGGGATAGTGTATATTACGAGTGCATATATGTGTAAGTATTTAATTGCATACACATTATAGGGATTATAATTTATAATTCTTCATGGTTATAGTGGTTAGTGATTAGGTGCTTGATGTTATGACCTATACATATTAGGTATTATAGGTTAAAGGGATTAAGGATTATAATCATTAGGTTTTATCAAGACTAGGTAGTTCATATGAGCTATATAAATTATAATTAATAATATGATTAATTTTATAACAGTTTGATTTTAGGGGTTATAGAAGTTAGGAGTTATAAGCATTGACCATGGTTGATATATAAATGATGGGATATAAATGTGAAGAGTTATAATATTAAATGTTAAAAGGTTTAAATGAGTCTAATATTTTTTGGGTTTTAGGAGGTGATAGTTGTATTTATAAGGATAAGGTTTTCGTGTTATAATATAAGAATGAAAAGGGCCCAGGATTGTAATAGATTTAAGAATAGATAAGGTTTATAAGAACTAGCTTATAAAGTTTAGGATTTATAGTGGTTAACTTGTAAGTGTTATAATGAGTATAGTATTATGGATAGTGGTTATATGGGTTATGGAATTGAGTGGTCATTCATCAAAGATTATAGGTATTAACTTATCAAAAGGTGGAGTGTTTAGAGGACAAGGGTTGTAATTCTTAGGTGGAAGGAGTGACATGGATCACACGGTCAACTGATACCACATATGGATATAAATAAAATAGCGTAGGAACTGGAGGTTTCACTAAGGTAAATTGTCTATGTCTTTGCTAGGGGTGAAGCTAATGCACATGGATCCGGATCTATGATCTTCGCCTTGTCTATGAAAGATGTGCACGAGCGATGACGAACTTACAGTATTAATGATGAGCGAGATCGAGAGAATCGATTTTGAAGAATAAGGGAAACTTATATGGAATAAAATAATGGTGTTGGTTAAATGTTTTGTTTTTTTTGTTTTTTTTTGGCTAAAATTAAATTTGGATAAAATTATTATTTTTTGTTGTTGTTTGAATTGCATTTCTGAATACATAAATGGATTTAGTGTGCTAAAATTTTTTGAGACATTTTAATTATACAAACTTAACCACTCAAATCCACACATCCAACTATTCTTCACAAAATTTTGAACAAAATCGAATAAAAAAAATACCCACCAAAAAATATAACATTTAAACTACACTTAAAACAATAAATTATGAATATCTTATTGATATATTCTTTTCTGTTTGAAAGGGAGGATGTTCCAATACCTCTCACTAATATCTATCTCAGCCCCCTCAGCCTCGACTATTCACCTCTGGTGTATTTGTTTCAGCCCCCGACATTAGTATCTCAGACTCAACTATTCACCTCGTCCAACTCATCGAAAGAAAGGGAAAAGGTAAAGAAATTAGAGGCGAGAGCAATGGAAATATGTGTTTTCAGACTCAACTATTCACCTCGTCCAACTCATCGAAAGAAAGGGAAAAGGTAAAGAAATTAGAGGCGAGAGCAATGGAAATATGTGTTTGATTAGACTCTTTACATAGTCAATTGGAATTGTTGTAACAAGGTCAGTTTTATATAGGCCAATCTGTCAACTAGAATTACAATCATCTATAAGATCGATTAATAAAGGAATCATTATAATAATTTTTTTGTTGAGTAGTAGTGAGTCATATATAATAAATTAAGAACATGTGTTTTGTCTCAATATGTCATAAGTTCAAATCCAGAGGGGGTAGGGTATGTATATCTTCGTAGACTTTACCAGTGAAATCGTTGGGTGGAGAGGGTTCCTTGTCCCACAAACAAGAGGGTCTCATACACCAATTTGTGTGACTTGACTGTGACCTTAAAAATAGATTATTATTATTATTATAATTAAAGAAAAGATAAACATATTAAATAAGTAAAGATTAAACACTAAACTGATTGGAGCCTTGAAAAGCATAAACTTATACCAACACAAAGGCCTTCAACAAAAATCAAAGTGGAGTTCCAAATACTAAAACAAGAAAATCAACAGAGAGTGGGGACAGTACCCAAACCATCCAGCTTTGATGACAAAGTATGGTCCTGATCACACCAATAAGGTCCTTATAAACCCTTCTAAATCAAATCCAATCCTACAGATATGATCCTTAGAAATGCTTATCTAACTAAAACCCCCATCTGCTTATGAACGATTATTAAGTCAAACTATCAGGCCTTTCAACCTGGCTTGAATTTGGTCTTCCTATTAGTTATAAGTCTTTAAACATAGAACCCAAACTTCTCAATATATCTATCTGTCGTTTTTCAATCTATTTCTCTTGCCTTACAACCTAGTTTTCTAGTGGGTTTTACCTCCTATTATAAGTGAGTCTTTGACTTGAACATATAGTTGTAGGTCGGTTTATAGATCTAATTTCTCTGGGGTTTGGGAGGAGCCCACGCCCCCTTCTGGCTTTTGTGCCTCCTGAACCCTTCTTCTCTTACGCTTTAGTGATGTTCGATGCAGGAATGAAAAAGGCTTTAGAAATGTCTTGCAGCAACTGAAAGGTTCCTCTTGGTTTCCTCTTTATTAGTAGGTTGTTATTCTTGGTCTCCTCACGGAAGGTCAGACTCCTTCGCTCAGGTAGATCCATCCCTTAGTTCACTATATCTCCTATGTTCTATTATATATTATCTACGTTATTATTGGGGAAGGGGGAAGCTGTGAAAACCTGTGATTCTACTATAGCTGACAACTCTATAAGGAGATAATTGAATTGACTAGAGTTTGATGCGTTCTCGAAAAGTGATTTGAATTGATTCTAAATTCATTAGTTTCTCTCTCGTCTTTCATATATGTACTTAAAAACTTATTAAGTAGTAACGGGTATTGGACAACGACTACTTTTGAACTGGGTCTAAAAAATATACAAAATTGAGGGTCTATTTTTAATCCCACTTGCTACGTTTTAGGTGAAATAGCCTTGTATCCACGATGGTGAGTTGTTGTGATCAAAGAAGCCCGAGTTTCAGGCCTGTCTTAGACTATCCAGTTTTTTTTTTATATAAAATTAAATTTTTTACAAAAAACTATCGTAAATAAATTCTAATAAAACGAATCTGTGATTTTTTTTTAATCTATCCATAATTCATATATCCATGGATTAATCCGGTCTTAGACTTTCATTTTTTTTCGATATAAATTATATTTTTACTAGAAAAATATAGTAAACAAATTCTAATAAAATGAATCTGTAAATTTTGTAATCTATAATTCATATATCAATGTTTTTAAAAAATCTTTAACCTATTTAATAATTATCCATTTTGAAATTGTTTTCATCATATAAAAACTCATTAATAATCCTTATATTCTAATAATAATTATGCATCTATAAATTATTTCTACCATTAAAAACAACTAGATGAGTGATTTAATTGTTAAATAGATATAATAGTTTTAAACTTCTACATATAAAATCGAAATTCAAATTTCCATATATAAAATTCAAATTCAAATTCAAGTAAATGAAACTAAAAATAATCTATATATAATATTAATTAAGAAAAATAAAATTATATAAATAAAAACAAACTAAGCTTGTAATAATAATAGAACAGTTGTTTATTTATTTGTTATAAAGAATTATTAGGGTGAAGGGGTCTCCTTATAATTGCATTTTAACTGGAACATTCTATACATCTACTTGATGAGAGGTGAATACATTTAAAAAAAAATAAAAACAATTTAAAAACTTTATATATCTAAAACACAAAAACAAAAACAATTCAAAAACTCTTTTATAATTACTAATTATATTTAAAAAAAATAAAATAAAAAATATACACACTTACTTTGGAAGGATAAGGAGATAATTAAATGTGAAAAATTACATCAACCTCATCTTCTCTTCTCCCTCTCCATATAATTAACATGATAAAATTAACATAATAGATTAAAAAAATAAAACTAAATAAAAAATGTGAAAACACTTTCATACCATTCTATTTATTTATGATACTGACAAATTATTTTACTTCACTACAATACCAATTCCAATTCCAATGTAAATCATTACAATACCAATTCCAATGTAAATAACTAAATAATAATCTGTATGACCTCATCAACAAAAACAAGATTGTGAAAATCTTATTACCAAATATGATATGACATGAAAACATAGCAATTTAAGATAGAAGAAAACTGAACAATAACTCAAAAGAGAATAACCAAAAAAAGACTCCACGTTACACAGTTCAAAAGAGACTAACACAAAAAGGACTCCACGTTACAAAATGTGTGTACAGTACTGGCCCTAGACACAGGTTCAAACGCCACCAGGCATCGAGCATAAACAAACAAATAATATTGCATACTGGTTTCAAACTAGTTTCTAACTTAGAAGTTGTTAGAAAAATATCTACAGTAGTAGAACAATCATTCTGTAACAGATCCCAGCTGTAGTTGTAACCACATGAGCTAATTATAAAAGATGAATCCTCAATCTGTAGGATGCCTTACTATCCATAGCTCATGTGTATAGAAATAAGGCTCCCTCTCGCTCAAGATGATGGAAAGATGAGCCATTTCAATTCAATCAATTAATATTTCAATTCAATTCATAGTTAAATGCGTTAAATATGGATATTCAACGACATGGTAATAACTCAATCTCAACTGTGTGGATAAGTTTAGCTTCTCTTAGTTTGACCAAAGCTCGGTGCTATGGGTAGACAAATGTAATCAGTAAACCTTTAACTTATTTTGTTAATTGGTAAATAATCTCTTAATCCAAAGCATTAACCAAAAAGGGCAGGTTATTGTCTTCTACTCGACATCACCTTTATTTAACAAAACTAAATTAATAGATGGTTTAAATTTCAACAAAGTGGTAAGAAGTAGATGGGTTTGAGTGTAAAAAGTGATTTTTTCTACCCGATCAACACATAAACAGACGTTTAAAATGACTTGAAAAAGTCAAAGTCCCCACAAATTATCATTTTGTAGATAACAGTTAGTATGAATTTATGAGATTCCTCTGTGCATTTAAAATAAGAAGTTAGTAAATAGCTGTGGAATAACTTGCAGTGAATTATCATAGGTAAAAACACATCATAATTTTCACAACAGTTTGAGTTTGAGATGGAATAGAGTTGGAATTATACATCCAGTGGGATATTATGTTAAAAAGAGGCCGAGGGTCTTCCGTTAATAGGGATGGATCTTGTATTATTGAAAAAAAATCATTTATAGTGTTTGGAATTTTTTAAATGAAAAGTATGTTATGACATAGGCTTATACATACATTATACATTAAATATAATGAGATATTAAGTATTCAACTATGTGAGAGTTGGAAATAAATAAAATTTTCAATTATAAAAAAAATTTACTCATTCATTTATTAGGATAAAAAGAAAAATAAATATAATGAGATAATTGGAAATAAATAAAATCCTAAAATACAATGGAATAATTGGAAATAAATAAAACCCTAATTTTTTTTTTTACTTATTTATAAGGATTATATATAAATAATTAGAAATAAATAAAATTCTAAAATACAATGGAATAATTGGAAATAAATAAAACCCTAAAATAATATGAGATACTTGGAAATATATAAAATCCACATAAACAAATATCACATCTCAATACTAATCAGTGAAAGAAAAGAAGTAAAACTGAAGGTATTTAGGAGAAAACTAAAAAAAAGAAAAACTGAAAAAGCTATATTATAACCATAAAAAAACATAAGAAGTAACTTAGGGTGATTGGAGAATGGAATCCTTCCTTATTCTCTTCTTTCTCCATATTTAGAAACTTAAAAAATTCTCAATAATTATCTTCAAAAATAAAAACTAACACAATAAGTATCCAAAATTTAAAGTAATTATTTAAAAAAAATAGAAAATAACACAATAAATAATAAATATTCTACAGTAGAGTTTTAACCAAAAAAAGAAATTGGAATTTGAACATCAACAAAACTAGTTTTAACTTCAACAGGAAACTGGAATTTGAAGATCAACGAAACTATTTTTTAATAGAGGATTGTGTAAGACAGCAGGGATTGGTGTCCTCAGTTCTGCTCGCTCCCAGATATTCTTTACTTTGAAATCACATTTATTGGAAATGAAATAACATATATAATTCTGGGTAGGTAATATAATATGCTAAACAAAATATTTAACTCTGAAACCCTTTATTCACATTGAAATTGAAATTCGAAATTACATTTACTGGAAATCAAATAACATATATAATTCTGGGTAGGTAATATAATATGTTAAACAAAATCTTTAACTCTGAAACCAGTTTATTCACATTGAAATTGAAATTAATATCAAATAAATAAATGCAACACTTCCTTTAAATCAAAACAGACCGTGTTCCCAGGGCCATGAAAGAGTACCTGTACCTTGATGAGCTATCTTCTGTATAGCATGCATCATGTGCTGGGGGAGAGTTTTAACCTAGGAAAGGAACTGAAAATTAAACATTAACAAAACTATTTAAAAAATATAAGAATGTAAAATCACTTACCTAATGAATATCAAAATGGCAGGGATTGGTATCTTCATTTCTCCTTGCTTCCATTTTATCTTTACTCTCAAGTTACATTTACTGGAAATGAAATAACATATATCATCTTGGTATTATTCTACAAAATCTTTAACTCTGAATCCACTTATTTACAGTGAAATTGCTGTCAAATAAACAAAAAAATATGTAAAGCTTCTTTCAAATTAAAGGAGAGAGTAAAACAAATATTTTCTTTAATGGAATCGCTAACCCTTTAATGAATGTTTCAGATCAACCTTGTTCAGAGGCAAATTACCACAGCAGCCATCAAAGAAGAAGAAACCCAGATCAACCTTTTTTTCTGAGGCAGATTCCCACACCAGTCATCAAAGGAGAGGCAACCCAACGATGGTATGCAATGCCCAGCTCCACCCTGACATTCGGCCTCCTTCACTGCCGCTCGGAGCTTACATTCCACAAGTAATTACACTCTGAAACCACAATACACACATTCCAGCGAAAAGAGGAGGGCACTCCAAACCCTAAACGTCGATACACACATACCATCGTGAAGGAAGAAGAGTAGAGCACAGAACGCAAAGGAGTGGGGCTATTTAATTTGATTGAAATAAACAAAACAAGAATGCTTTCAATTCTAATTTTGAAAAAGTGGAGAGATGAACTGATAAAGCTTACCGTTACATCATCTTTGGAGCCGTTGGCAACCAAAACGGTAACTTTTAAATTTAGATTTACATTCATTTATAACCGTTGCATCAAGACTGTTATGATTATCATCATAATGTACACTTCGTAGACTTTTTAGCTTTTATCAATGGCGTATAAAGTTGATTCAATTCTTAACGTCTATTACGTTATAGTCTCGAATTATTACTTTTTAGTTGTGAATTTAAAAGCACTGCGAGTGCTTTTTCTTATAATGTGTTTTTCTTCCATAACTCTAAACGTCTCTTCATTTATTGAAAAGATTAAGCTTATTATAGTACAACTCAAAATATGAGTGTGCTATTTCATTATTCTTCTTTCAATCATATATTTTTTATTATTTTTAATAATATTTGATACATAACATTTGTATGCAAAAGAACATCTTGAAATTCAAACGAAATGGTGCTTAGCTTAGCCCTTGCAATCATAAGGTGGCATTGG
This sequence comes from Picea sitchensis, assembly GCA_010110895.2. Taxonomy (NCBI): domain Eukaryota; kingdom Viridiplantae; phylum Streptophyta; class Pinopsida; order Pinales; family Pinaceae; genus Picea; species Picea sitchensis. The sequence continues at coordinate 103,654 of SNQJ01S0026605.1, forward strand.
ATTCTCCAACTACACCATATATTTTATCAAAACCTTTTTGAATTCATAATGATGAAGGGCTTTGTGAATAGGAATTTAATAAAACTTTTTGGATTCATTGTTTATAGAGGTCCTCTCTCCAACCTAATAAGAGGGGGGCATTAATAGAAAAACTTTATTGGGTGGGGGGGAGGCAAAAACTTTATTAAGTTTTTCTATTAATGCCCCCCGCACCCACATCACCCAAAGTTATTAATGCCCTCCCCCCACCCACATCACCCAAAGTTTTTCTATTAATGCCCCTCCCCCCCACATACATCACCCACATATGTGGGTGGGGGGGGGCATTAANAAAGAGGAGGGCACTCCAAACCCTAAACGTCGAGACACACATACCATCGTGAAGGAAGAAGAGTAGAGCACAGAACGCAAAGGAGTGGGGCTATTTAATTTGATTGAAATAAACAAAACAAGAATGCTTTCAATTTTAATTTTGAAAAAGTGGACAGATGAACTGATAAAGCTTACCGTTACATCATCTTTGGAACCGTTGGCAACCAAAACGGTAACTTTTAAATTTAAGTTTACATTCATTTATAACCGTTGCATCAAGACTGTTATGATGATCATCATAATTTACACTTCGTAGACTTTTTGGCTTTTATCAATGGCGTATAAAGTTGATTCAATTCTTAACGTCTATTACTTTGTAGTCTCGAAATATTACTTTTTAGTTGTGAATTTAAAACTACTACGAGTGCTTTTGTTATTTGAGAACTTAAATGAATATGTTTTTTTCTTCAATAACTCTAAACGTCTCTTCATTTATGGAAAAGACTAAGCTTATTATAGTACAACTCAAAATATGAGTGTGCTATTTCACTATTCTTCTTTCAATCCTATATTTTTTATTCATTTTTAATAATATTTGATACATAACATTTGTATGCAGAAGAACATCTTGAAATTCAAACGAAATCGTGTTTAGCTTAGCCCTTGCAATCATAAGGTGGCATTGGATTCTCCAACTACACCATATATTTTATCAAAACCCTTTTGAATTCATAATGATGAAGGGCTTTGTCAATAGGAATTTAATAAAACTTTTTGGATTCATTGCCTATAGAGTTCCTCTCTCCAACCTAANCAGGATTCGACCCCGTGTCACGCGAGTACGATACTGCCGTTGTTACCGATTCCCCTAGTTACAAAAAAAAAATAATGATGAAGGGCTTTGTGAATAGGAATTTAATAAAACTTTTTGGATTCATTGTTTATAGAGGTCCTCTCTCCAACCTAATAAGAGGGAGATATGTAATACTTTCCATATTTAATAAATTTTTAAAATAAACTTTTTGGATTCATTGTCTATAGAAGTCCCCTCTCCAACCTAATAAAAGGGAATAAGAGGGAGATATGTAATACTTTTCATATTTAATAGTGAATTGATACATAGAATTTAAATAAAATATTAAAAATAATATTTAAAATGTGGATCATAAATATTGTTTATATTAAGTAAAATATTTTTATAAGAGTCTTATATATAGAGAAAATAATTAAAAGTAAAAAAATTAGTGTTGTTTGGATAAATGATTTCTACATTATTTTAGTATGGGGGAGATGAATAATTCATCTGGTATTTAACATATAGTTAGAAAATAACATTAAAAAAACATTAATAACAAAATAAATATTTCAATATACATCTTAACTTTATATATATTAGAAAAAATTGGCATCATTAAAAGAAAACCTATATATGTATAAGGGAGAGACCATTGACATCATTGGAAGGAACCCTAGCTAGGCTCCAATTTCGTGAAGGGATTACAGCTAGCTACATGTAGGGTTCGCAGGCAATCATTTCGTGAAGGGATTACAGCTAGCTAAGTGGGAGGGAGTAACTATGTGGGGGTGATCCACATGAGTTGGAGGGAATAAAAAGCTAGAGATCCGAATGGAGGTAGACAAGGTGGATTTCAAGAATGATGAAATGATTATGGAGGGGATTATTTACTCAAATTGTGATTTCACACAACCTATCAATGATTATGCAACAGGGTAGGAGGGCTCTAAATGAGTCTATTTCACAAACTATCAATGTGCTACTTGGCCTCAATAGGTAGGATGAGCCTTCCAAAGCCCAAGGGCCTTCAATGCGAAAGTCAGGTGGTAGTTTAGGAATTCATTCTACGGATCCTCCTGCCATGAAACCTCATTCTCCCAAGGCTCCCATAGGTGGTGCATCGTAGACCCATTCCTTCTTTTGGAAGGGAAACAATGAGAACTTTTAAGAGGATATGAGTAGTTATTTGAAAAAGGTTCAAAGTGGGGTTCCAAATCCGCTCTCTTCTCCTTATGAGTTCGTCTCCGATGAAGCGTTGTTGGAAGGCTGGAAAAGGGCGAATAAAGATGGTCGTTGGAGACGACATAAAGCTATTGTCGATTCCAAACTTATTGGGAAAGACAATGTCGGAAGTTTCTGTGGGAAAATGGTGAGATGAGAATCGTTGTGAGTCTGGATTGATTCAAATTGGGTAGAGGCATTGGGGTATAAACCAAATTTTCATACCATGGCACAAGGTTGGTTGTATTTTAAGTTTCTTTTGAAGGAATATTTAGAGGTTATTTTCAGTCAATCACGGGGTTGGGTATGGTTCAGTCTTGTTCCAAAAGAGTGGGAAATAAATTTTGATCCCACTTGTGATCCCCTCTCCCTGGCTCAGGTGTGGGCGATTCTCCCAAATATTCCAATGGTTTTCTGGTAAGAAGGGGTGCTAAACTCAATAGAAAAGAAAATCGATCAGTTATTAAATTGCGAACCTGACTGGGACATGAAGCCATATCATCGATGGTCGTGGTTCCAGGTGGAGGTCAACATGCAGGAGGGCCTGCTCGAGGAAATTGAATTAGTATGTGGAGACTTCTCCTGGATACAAAGAATAGATTATAGGAGGGTTCCATTTCATCCTTTCATGCACCATGAGATTGGTCACCTCCAGGTCCAATTTTTTAAGATTTTGTTGTAGATATTGTTTACAGTAGAATTGGTTTGGGATTGGTTTGGATTTCTCAACTTTTTTTTCAAATTTAAAAGAAGTTAAATCTAACAACAATTTTTTTAAATGTATTTATATTGGGTGAATACATAATGAAAAATAAGTTTTGTGTACAATTATATTTTCTAATTTGATATCAGAGCACGTTGTAGCTCTGGGTACCTCACAGTGGAGTGTTTTCATTTTCTAGTGTGAGAGTATTGTTTCCTGTGTGTGAGGACTGTTGCTGGAGTGAAATGCATAGAATTGATGCCCCGATGATTTAATAAGTTCGCTGGTGTAATTCTGTGTAATTTGTTGGTCCAAATAGCTGGACAATGCATTTTAACAGAGGAAGCCATCGTCGTTGAGAGGAACGTCAGGGTGAGCATTTAGTTGACCAGTGCTGAACGTCTCTCTGATTAAGGAGCTGTGTATTAAATAAAAAAAAGAGAACTAGTGTGGGGGAGATCAATTAACTGTCTACGAACCAGCAATGTGTATGCTCATATATTTGATCCATCTCGTTTACACATATTTTCGCCAAACAATGAATGCACATGAGGAAGATGCATTTTATTCAAATGGTCATCATTTTTGGAGGCCCCTTACATTGGAATTTTTGAAGAAAATAAGTGAATGGGTGGATGTTTGTTTGTATGTATGCAAATTGTGTTTGAGTGTGTATTGTTTTGTTTATAAAATTAAATGAACCATAACTAATTATAGAACAGATTAACATATTTCATGTTGGTGTGTGCAGAAGATTCGGCATTGTCATAA
>SNQJ01S0026606.1:0-11330 GCA_010110895.2 Picea sitchensis
TATTTTAACAATTCAAATTGCAAAAGAGGAAATACTCATAAAACAAAAATTAAATACTATTTCAGCATATGACAAGAAATTAAATGAGAAAACTAAATGACAATTTAGATAAGAAAAACTAAGTAGCAACTAGATAGACAAACTAGAATTGAAAGATAAAAACCAATAACTATCCATCCACCAAAACCTTATAAAGGAAATCATAAACTAAACACTTTGTTTTAATCTTTGTTTTAAATTCTATTTTAGCATATAGAAATTCTAAGTATCATCTAATTATACACAAGGTTAGTATCTAAGCTTGGAAGATAGTTCCTAGTAATTAAAAAGTCGTTGCATCTTAACACGATCCTTCATAATAACCTGCAAAATAAACTAAAACAATTAAGTCATAAACAACAATTTATACAATAGAGAGGCATAACGAAAACTCATGTATAGGAAATAAATAAAATGACAACTACACTATTCAATTCACAAGAAAACTAATTGGATATTCACCTAGACTACTGGTGGCCCCCCCAACAAGTCATGGCTACTTTTCAAAGGTGAACCATGAGCTCAACAACATGAATTCAACATTAAAACAAAAAATGCAGTGTTTACACAATTTTAGTAAAATGTATGTGAAAAATAGAAAAATAGATTTGAATCGTCTTTTTCTCTCTAACTCTATATGTCTAACCATTGAGGTGGTATTTATAATTTTACAAGCTGAGAGGTCGACCACTGGAAGGGTTGACCTTCTCTTAAAACAACAAATCACATTTAATATGCCTTAACTGCCGGTGGCTTCTAGAAATAAGGTGAGCCAATAATCCCCCAGCATAACAACCCAAATTGAGTTGTCATAAGATTAATATCTAGAGGCCATGAGCACAAGAAAAACCCATGTCTTTTATTCTCCCATCGTTGGTCATCGATATTATAACTACCAAATCATCCATGGTTTCTGTGTAGGACGAAGTGTCAGATGGAATACCGGATGGAGTACCGGATGGAGTACCGGATGGAGTGCCGAATGAAAAAACAAGCTGTGATTTTTCCCTGTGACACACAAAACACGAATTAGTTTCCTGGAATCATAAAAAAATGATGAATTATACTCAAAATCATCATAAAACATGAATCATGCATACCTGGTATGAATCATATCGATTTGACACAAAGGTTCTTCAAAAACTCTTCAAAACAGGAAAACACATATACATATTTGGCCAGAAAGGATCTTATTAACATCATTAAATCAATTATATCATGGGCCCAACATTACCCCCAGACCTAAGATTTTGTAGGTTCCACTGCAAACAAAAAAAAATTTCCCCTCATGTTTAAGCTTGCTGAGGAGGATCAGCTTTAGAAGCTTCTCTGTCTTGTTGTTAATATTTTGTCTTATGCCTCTTGTGTTGCTTTAATTGTGCCCTGAGGTTGCAGTTGGATTTGGTCATCTCGTCAGCCAACCTTTGAAGGGAATTCCACTTTTCTTGGAGGATTTCATTATCATGGTGGAAATGCGTGTCCATAGTCTTCTTATCTTCCAATTGTTGAAGCAACTAAAAATTCTCTTGTTGTAGTTTCTCAATGGCTCAAGAAGGATCAAATATCTCAGAGGAAGGCTTAGATCCTTTGAAAGATGTATAAAGTCTATCAATCTTAATATCTGTGGCAGGCATCGATGAGGTAGGTATAATAGGGGGTTGATGAGGAGAATTAGGTTCATATTTTGTCCTTCTTTATGGATTAAATTCATCTACAAACACTTCCCTAAGTCTTTTGTGAGGACTCTTGAGATAGGAGGACATTTGGATAGGGTCTGAAGTAGTCAGGGGTTTTTCATAAGGTTTTCCTCTTGTGCTTCGGGTACTTTTTAAAAAGGGTCCTCTATTGAATCGATTAGATCCTATCCTATTTGTTGGAACTGTAGGAAAATCTTGTTGAATTACTTCTTGTAGCTTCTTGGGTGTAGGATAAAGAGATATTGAAGGCATCTGGAGATTAGTAATAGGCTTCTTGGTCTTTTTTCCCGATGAGGCTGCAGGGGTTTAAACAAGCTTCTTGGATTTTTGTTTTTGTAAATCAATGGCTTGTGCATATGGGTTTAGAGTCTTTGGAGAGTGGGGTTTGGACAAAGAAATAGTCTTTATATGCAATGTCTTTTTTATAGTCTTTATTGTAAAGTGAGGGTTTTCAAATTGATAAATGAATGCATCCCAAGTTTGTCCTTGTTTTTCTAATCCGGCTAAAACGAGTTTGATCAGGCCATGGTGAAAGAGGCAGTTGAGGGGGTTGGTTACATTCTTCCTCACTTGAGAGGACATATTCTCCAAGCTCCTTAAAAAGTAGAAGGGGAAATTCAATGGTTTATTGTACTAAAAGTGAGCTAACAATCTAAAGTGACAGGCTTTAAATGTGGAATATCTACCTTCACATGTGATTAACCTGGTGATGAATATGAGAGGGTTGATAAGATCCTCTTTTATCCACTCCTTGGAGTATCCTTTAGCTACAAATATTTTCTGGAATTCTAGTTTTAAAACCCTATTATAGCTTGAGTGCAACAGCTGGTGGTTTTTAAACCATATATTTCCCACTCTTGGAAGGTCTGTGTCTACAACTATGGATTCCTCTGAGACCCCACACGCATTTTCTTCACATCAAAACTGAGGGAAAATTGCATTGATATGCCATCATTGTGGCCCTGGAAGTGGGATAAAAATGCCCCCAAGCCCATGGGCAAAAACACCTCCCTGCACTATGCAAACTCAAGGATTGTGAAGAGGTATACATAGGAAGATAGTTCATACCATTTGGCATCAAGATGGTGTGAATAAATGGACAAAGAATAAATTCACCAAGAAAGGGTGTGATTGGGCCAAGGAATGGCACGATTTGAACAAAGGCCAAGCACAATTTGAACAAAGGAACAAAATAAACAAAGGTTGAGCACTCTTTAAAAACAGGGGTGAATGAAAATGGCAGAGGTGAATTGGAATAATGGGATAACCCAATTCCATTTTTGAATGCGCCTAAGGTGGAATTGGTTGCACACATGTGTGCATGAGTTTCCATGTGTGAGAAAATTCGGAATTGAAGGCATGTTTTGGGGGGCAATCTTGATGATACAAAGTTAGATCAATGTCCAAGTCTTTCGACTTGGATATTTGATCATGACAATATCTAAGGTTTGCATATTAAATCTTTATTGCCATAAACTAATTCAATTAAATTTCATATATTCTTGGTTACTTGAAATTATGGATAGTTACGGGTGTGTATATTCATATGACACTTCGTCCGACACCTCATAAATCACTTCATACGACACCTCATATGGAACTTCATATGATACCTCTGTGCTAAATGCATTTTTACCTCATGTAATGGATAGCCTGCAATATTGGAATGGTTTTGACAGTCATAGTGATTAAGAGCAAAGGAAAAGTGTTCCATTATTGTTGATTTTTCCACCATTGTTACTCAATACACTCGCATAAGGAATGTAATTTCAAATGTACAATGAACAACCTATAATGAAAATAAACCAATAAAGTGGTTTGTTAAGGATATGTACAACAATTTATAGCACACAGGAGATTTAGCATTTCAAAAATAAAATGATTGCTAATGTAATAACCTGTATCATGAAAACAATACATATTTTTTTACAAAGATTTACTTCTCTAGGAAATGATCATTTGTTAACTCATGAACCCCTCCCCCCCACCTAAGTATTGTGACACATCACAATAAAAAATATAGGAAACTAGTCAGCTCTCCCATTAGATGAACATTTACAGCTTGTTAAGTGTAGAGATAAATTTCACAGATTGGTTTGATGAGACGATTAGAAGATGGCCCCACCTATAGGATGGAACATCCTACATATAGATAAGAACAGGTAGGCAAGAGAGTTTCAAGATAGTCTCAAAGTTACTTCCCAATGGAAAATTTATGGAGTTCATTAACCCTAACTTAAACATACATACTTCATGTCATCTTTGTCTACAAGTAATGTCGTACATCAAGACAAATTTAAATTAAATATTTTTTTTTGTCAGATTACCATCCTCGCTAGGTAGAATGCCCTACTGCCAACAAGCCTATTTAGTACTCTGGTGGGTTTATCTAGTCATACCACAGGCCAGTACCTACTTCCAGTAGACCTGTTCAATATCCTGGCAGTTTAGCCTCTCACCCCCTTAGAGATTAGCCCTCCATCTTTTAATATTTTTAGTATAATATTGCTTTGTGCAAGAAGATGGGGGGATAGCTCTGAAAACAACTTTTTCTTTCTTTTTTCAATTGGGATGGTATTTATGTTAGAGGATGACTTTCGTTATGTATTCCTTAGTGATTGTCCTAATGTAAGGGGTAAATAAGAGGGTGTGGCCTATCTAAAGATATGATATAATCAAGCTATTTAGTGTGTAGTGGATGGTACCATTGAGAAAGAATAGAAATGTATCTCTATGCTCAACTCACTTTCTTATTTTGTAGTTATTGTGATGTTTCCATGACAAACCTCTAAGCAGACCTCCTTGTTACTTTTTAATAAATATACTTTACTCACTTATTCAGATTTCTTGGGAAAAATGTATGAGAGACCTCTAATGTTGATGGTTATGGTGTCACTTCCTTATGTAGTGGTGACGATTTTCAAGAGAAAATGTTTTTTGTTTAATTCCTTAAGGAAAAGAGAAGATGAAGATATTTGCAAAAGTATGGCTAATTACAAAAAGTCAATATTCATTTGGTTCTTAGCAGACAACAAGGTTCAAGTGTAACAATGTTTTGAAGAAAAAACCTTCGTTTATATTTTCTTGAAACTGTCAACTACTAGTGAAATAAATGCCTACAAAAATCTCTAGAATTGATTATCAACCAAATTCAAAATTATTTACATATGTATAGTAGAAAATTCAGAAAACATTCAAGAACAAGGGGAGAGTTCCACATCTAATAAGGCCAATGCCTTGTCAGTTGAAATGACTTGTAGAAAGTCTTCTTTGGAAATGAGCTTATGATAAAATTTGAATCGGTGTCCATTTACTACAAAGGAAACTTGTCCATTGTCAATTGTTTTGATTTTCACAGCTCCATTGTCATATACAATGACCAACTCATAAGGACCCAACCACAAGGTGGTGAGTTTTCCTTTGAAGGTTTTAAATCAGGAATCAAACAACAAAGCCCAATCACCAGTTTGGAAGTGTTTCTTATTAATAAACTTGTCATGCCACTTACTCCTTTGGTTTTGGACTAACATTGTTCATTGGATGGCATCTTTCTTGATCTCATCCAACTCATTCAATTGTAGGGCTTGTTGTTTCTAAGCCTCATCTAAGTTTAATCCCAATTCTGTGGCAATGTGGAAGGTCCTCACTTGTAATTCTATTGCTAGAAGTACTTGTTTCCCGTACACTAGATCATAAGGGGTATGCCCAGTGGTGTTTCTCCAAGTGGTCCGATAAGCCCACAAATCCTTTGGAAGCCTATCGGCCCAATATTGGTGATGTAATTGAACAATCTTGGTCAATATAGCTTCCATAACTTTGTTTGTAGACTCTACCTGACCATTAACTTGCAGGTGCTATGGTTAATATTTACAGTGTTTAATCCCATATTTCTATGTTAGCTCTTTCATCAACTTGGAAGTGAATTGAGTGCCTTGGTCTATAACAATTTCATGAGGCACACCAAAATGGGTAAATATGTCTTCATAGATGAAATTGACATCAAACTTTTATGTAGCCCTAAATAGGGATTTTGCCTATACCCATTTAGTGACATATTCTATACAAACCAAAATATAGTTCTTCTTATGGGACATGGGCGAAATTGGTCCTACAAAGTCAAGGACCTATTTTTTGAAAGGTTCTATCATAACTTGGGCACACAAGGGAATTTCTTCATCTAACACAGGTCTTCCTATCCTTTGGCAGCTATAACAACTCCTCACATGCTTGTCAACATATTTGAAAATTCTCAGCGAATAGTAACCTGAATGTAACACCTTATATGCTGTAAGTTTGTCAGAAAAATGGCCACCACATGGTCCATCATGAAAAATTTGTAGTATTTTTGGTACCTCATCCTCTCGAACACATCTACAAATAATCAAATCAGGACCTGTGCGAAAAAGGCCATGACCAACCCAAGAATAATTAACACTTTGCATAATAATTTTACGCTTTTCATGAGCTGACAAATGAGATGGTAATTTTCTAGTACCCAAATAGTTTTCCATATATGAAAAGCATGAGGTATTTACAAAGAGGGAAAAGAGGTTCTCATCTGGGAAACTATCATCTACAGAAATATCATCATCCTCATTTTTTATGTGTGAAAGAAAATCAACTACCAAATTCTCCTTTCCAGGTCACTCAAGAACGATGATGTTAAACTCTTTCAATAGAAGGATCCACCTAGTCACTCGTCCATTAGTGATGGGTTTATTGATGAGGAATCTAATGAAGAAATGATCTATATGTAAAAATACTTCATAACCTGTAATGTAATGACAAAACTTATTGATAGCATGAACTACTTCCAAGAATTCCTTCTTGGTAACTGTGTAGTTTGGCTCAGCATGCAACAAGTTCTTTCTCACGAAATAAATGGCATAAGACTTTTGGTCTTATTTATTCCCTAATACTCCTCCTATTGCGGTGTCGGATGCATCAGTGGAAGTGTTTAATGGGAGAGTATAGTTGGGCCCTCAAAGAACTGGTGCCAAAGAAAACTTAGCTTTCAGGGTTTCAAAGGCAATTTGACATTGCTCAGTCCAAACAAAATCAAAATCCTTTATTAGCAATCCAAACATAGGTGCATCGATATTTGTAAAATTTTCAATAAACCGTTGGTAATATCCGGCATGTCCAATAAATATTCTCACCTCTTTCTGAGTCTTAGGGGGTGGAATTTTGATGATGAACTCAATCTTTGTAGGATCTACTTTTATCCCTTTAGATGAAACATGATGTCCTAGTACCACTCCCTCAGTCAACAACATTTTACATTTTTCATGACTTAGAGACAAGTTCATTTATTGGCATCTGATAAGGACTTTTTATAAGTTATCTAAGACTTCCTCGTAAGTGTTTCCATAAACTGTGAATTCATTCATGTACACCTCCACACAATCATGAATAAGATCAATAAATATCCCTAATACTTCTCGTTGAAATTTAGCAGGAGAATTACAAAATCCAAATGGTAAAAACCTATAGGCATAGGTGCCCGAAGGACAAGTAAAGGTTGTCTTGTCCTAATCCTTGGGTGCTATGAGAATTTGATTGTACCCATTGTATCCATCTAAAAAGGAGAAATAATTCTTTCCAGACAAGGTATCCATAACTTGGCCAATGAAAGGAAGAGGAAAGTAATATTTGAGAGTGGCTTTGTTGAGTTCCCAGAAATCAACACAAATTCTCCACTTCCAAGTCACTTTCTTTGGAACCACTACAAGCAGGGATACCCACTTACTATCATAGATGGGATAAATAAATCTGACATTTAATAACTTTTGGATATCCTCCTTTACTATATATTTGAGTGTTGGGTTCATCCTTCTTTGGGGTTTCCTAATAGGTGTTACTTCCCCCCTAGGTATATATATGATGGATGCATGTGTTAGGGTGTATACCCTTCATGTCATTTTACTCCCAGGTGAATTATCTTGATTGTTCTTTAAGGATACTTACTAACTATTTGTGTTGGTCTGCATCTAGCCCATATTTTATATGTAAACATTTCCCTGGACTAATCTCGTAGGGCATAGTATAAGATGTGGTAGACTTGTCTATCTCGAAAATGAAAGATGTTGAATACAAAATGGATGGGTTCAATTGTTCCCAAAATTCTTCCCCAAACATGTACTCAAATTGGGGAAAATATTTTGGAAAAGCAACACATGTTACAATAGAAATGAATTGGTTTAGCACATTTTCCATTGTGTGCTCCTGAAGTGCCCAGGCATGGTCACTTGGCAATACAGGTTCTTCCCAGTCCTTGTTCTCGTATTGACACTCAATCCACCATATATTCTACATGATAGGTTGATTTGGAGGGTATATGGTGAGCTTCTGGATAGAAAATCCATTCGAGATGGTCATTTCTCCCTCTCTATAGCCAATAAATGCATTGGTTGTGGCTAACCATGGTATTCCCAAAATAAAAAGGATGACCTTTGGTAAGATCCTTTGAGTGGATGACCAGAAAGTCTATTGGGTACTCCCAAGAGGATAAAGTAACTATGATATCATCCAAAATTCTTTTAGGTATAACCCTAGTCTTATCTTCTAATGCCAAAATGGTTGGGGTAGGTCTAAGAAGAGGTTTTAGCTATAAATTATCCAAGGTAGTAGTGGTCATAACATTGATGGTTGCCCCTAGGTCTATGAGAGTGTTCCCAATGGGAACCTCATTAATGGTTATCGTCACTATGAGGTTTCCCGGGTTCCCATATTTTGCTAGCTTCAACTCCTCTGATATGTATTCATAAAGTTCTCCTATCAAATGTATAGTAGGAGGTTCCTTTCGCTTCCTACCTGGCTTATTAATACACAATTACTTGACTACCTTACTATAGATTGGAATGTCATTAATAGCTTGAAGCAAGGGAATCTTGACACAAATATTCTTCAATTCATTCAAGATGTCAAATTCTGGTTGGGTTGTAGGTTTCTTGATTATTAATCTGTCTGGATAAGGAGGGGCCTTAGTAATTTGTGATGGTTCATTTTCGGGAAGCTTGTTTTATTGGTCCTTAGGAATAATAATATCTTCCCACCTAGTGTCATCCGTAGGTTGTTTGGGGGTTTCCTCTTCTTCTTATTCCTAGATGACTACTGAAGGTCTTTGCCTATACATAACTTTTCCCAATCTTACTTGAATCTCCTATAATGGAACAAGAGTAATGACATATGTTGGGAAGGCCTTCATATCAACATTGTGAAGGGGTCGAGTGGGATTGTTATTGGGATTGGGCATTGGTTGTGCCGGTAATAGTGTCTTTCTTTGGGATCTTGCGTTATGATATTGTTGTGGTTGTTGTTGAGGAATAAGAGGTAAAGGTGGTGGAACAAAACTTGGCAAAAGCTATGGAGTGTTCAGAGGAAACCAAGGGTAAGGATGGTTGGACATAGGGAGAGGTGGAGCTTGAGTGTTTCCTGGGTTATGCCCTCCTCTCCATCCTTGAAGCCAAGGATGTTGGTACTATGTAGACCATTTTTTCCAACTTGGTGAGTTCCACTATTGTTGTTGTTGATAATAGGGTGGAACTTGAGATTGTAGATATGGGTATGTGGTTTGGTTCCTAGGTTGCCATGGCCTCCTAGGTGCATAAGAGGACTCCCCAGGATCCCCACTCATATGGATGGCTAATAAACTAGAAAATGATGGATATTTCTCAATTGAATGGTCTTTTGTGCATAATCCACAAACTAAAATGTTATCTAATGGAATTCCCTTGAGGAATGCTTCCTTCTGCATCTTGGGCAGTATATGCTCATTGTTGCATCTTCCTCCTCCTGTTTCTTTTTAATTTTGAGGGCATTCAGCTGGGAAATTGTAATTGTGCTTAAGATATATGTCTTGAATTTTTCTGAAAGGTTACCTATCTCTTCTCTTATGATACCACCTGAACTAACTGGTTTTAAGTTTCTATTGTAAGGGTCTCGAACATTCTTTCCTATTTTATCTCTACTCCTTGAGTAATTCTTACACATTTCACATATTTAGGAAATTGTTTTATGGGATATGTCACATGATGCCATTAGGTTAAGTATCTCTAGGTATTCCTCTAAAATTCCCTTAAGGAAAATATCCCTAACTGCATCATCTAGAAGGTCATGATATTTTGACTTCTAGGAGATGCATGCAAACCATTCCATACAATCCTCGATATTCTCATCTTATAATTGTTGGATTTTGAAAATATCATTACGAGATTCTTTGGTATTGCAGTAGTCTTGGTACTTCTTAATAAATATATCTTTCATGGCTTACCAAGACCTAATACTAGATTCTCCCAACCCCATGAACCATCTTAGTCCAGAGTCCTTGAGGGTGGCAGGGAAGAGTTTTAGTTTCTCGGCATATTGTAAGTAGTTGTATCTCCTATACAAGATATCAAATTCAAATAGGAAGGTATCCATATCTTCATTTCTTTTACAATAAAATGTGGGTAGTATTGAGAGAGGAATATTTTTCATATTGACATTTTGGGTAGTGTCTAAAACTGCAAACTTGAAGGTAGTTTCGGTTTGGTTTCCAGCTTCTTCTTCCTCCCCATGTATTACATTGTTGTGATACTCCCTATTAGCGTTGGAAGTTTTGGAAGATTGGTTGTTGTCATTGATGTCAAACCTAGCCATGGGTTTTGGACTGCAAGATTGATAAAGGTATTTGGACATGAAGGACAATGCACATGCATATACAACACCGATGAATGGATAGTATACATCATGATGTTTCCAGTGGTATGTGGCACCTCACGTGGATCCTCATGGCTGAGGAGAAATGAATTTTTGAAGATGGAAAAGTGAATTGAAGAAGGAAGTACATGTAGGCCCTGAAAATAAATAAAGAAAAGAATTACAAAATAAGAAAGTGTCAGGTCAGCCCTAATGTTAAAAGGAAGCAACATAAATGGTATAAATAAACATCATTATACATTCATTTTGATACAAGTTGAATTTTAGAGGGAAAAAGAAGAAAAAGAAGGCCGGATTTCAAGGGAGGATGAAGTCTTTTGGTGATGTGTTCTAATGTATGTTATTTCCAAGTCATCTTACCATTTTTGCTATAATTTTTTTTCTAGAATGATTCATATGGTGAAATTACTATGTTATTGAGAAGACATATCAAGGTACCTTTGGTAAAAAGTTCATCTCTTGATTTTCTATAATTATGGAGATACACTCTGTGGAAGATAGGGTTTGTGACCAGTCTTGAAGCTAGTCAATAAACATGTGTTCCAGGTAAAACAGTCATAACGTTTTCATACAGAATCCAAATGCAGTGGGACCACATCCATTGGAAAGAGTACAAACTATAGTTTCTTTTGTGAGAGTTTTAGAATCAGATTTTAAATATTGAGCACGGGGCATGCGGTACAAGTTGGGTCTTCTGAACAGACCAAAATTGAATAAAGTCTACCATTCTTTCTATAACCTCTTTTTGGGGAGGATTCAAGGAGTGAAAATTGGAGGCGTTTCAGAGAATACATTGAGTAATATTATCTATAGTATCAAAGTACTCCATAATTGAAGAATTGCAGGAATTGAAGAAGTCTCAGGAAGCATTATCAGGTTCTATGTGATGATTGG
>SNQJ01S0026606.1:12706-31762 GCA_010110895.2 Picea sitchensis
GGAAGTGGAGAATTTGTGTTGATTTCTGGGAACTCAACAAAGCCACTCTCAAATATTACTTTCCTCTTCCTTTCATTGGCCAAGTTATGGATACCTTGTCTGGAAAGAATTATTTCTCCTTTTTAGATGGATACAATGGGTACAATCAAATTCTCATAGCACCCAAGGATTAGGACAAGACAACCTTTACTTGTCCTTCGGGCACCTATGCCTATAGGTTTTTACCATTTGGATTTTGTAATTCTCCTGCTAAATTTCAACGAGAAGTATTAGGGATATTTATTGATCTTATTCATGATTGTGTGGAGGTGTACATGAATGAATTCACAGTTTATGGAAACACTTACGAGGAAGTCTTAGATAACTTATAAAAAGTCCTTATCAGATGCCAATAAATGAACTTGTCTCTAAGTCATGAAAAATGTAAAATGTTGTTGACTGAGGGAGTGGTACTAGGACATCATGTTTCATCTAAAGGGATAAAAGTAGATCCTACAAAGATTGAGTTCATCATCAAAATTCCACCCCCTAAGACTCAGAAAGAGGTGAGAATATTTATTGGACATGCCGGATATTACCAACGGTTTATTGAAAATTTTACAAATATCGATGCACCTATGTTTGGATTGCTAATAAAGGATTTTGATTTTGTTTGGACTGAGCAATGTCAAATTGCCTTTGAAACCCTGAAAGCTAAGTTTTCTTTGGCACCAGTTCTTTGAGGGCCCAACTATACTCTCCCATTAAACACTTCCACTGATGCATCCGACACCGCAATAGGAGGAGTATTAGGGAATAAATAAGACCAAAAGTCTTATGCCATTTATTTCGTGAGAAAGAACTTGTTGCATGCTGAGCCAAACTACACAGTTACCAAGAAGGAATTCTTGGAAGTAGTTCATGCTATCAATAAGTTTTGTCATTACATTACAGGTTATGAAGTATTTTTACATATAGATCATTTCTTCATTAGATTCCTCATCAATAAACCCATCACTAATGGACGAGTGACTAGGTGGATCCTTCTATTGAAAGAGTTTAACATCATCGTTCTTGAGTGACCTGGAAAGGAGAATTTGGTAGTTGATTTTCTTTCACACATAAAAAATGAGGATGATGATATTTCTGTAGATGATAGTTTCCCAGATGAGAACCTCTTTTCCCTCTTTGTAAATACCTCATGCTTTTCATATATGGAAAACTATTTGGGTACTAGAAAATTACCATCTCATTTGTCAGCTCATGAAAAGCGTAAAATTATTATGCAAAGTGTTAATTATTCTTGGGTTGGTCATGGCCTTTTTCGCACAGGTCCTGATTTGATTATTTGTAGATGTGTTCGAGAGGATGAGGTACCAAAAATACTACAAATTTTTCATGATGGACCATGTGGTGGCCATTTTTCTGACAAACTTACAGCATATAAGGTGTTACATTCAGGTTACTATTCGCTGAGAATTTTCAAATATGTTGACAAGCATGTGAGGAGTTGTTATAGCTGCCAAAGGATAGGAAGACCTGTGTTAGATGAAGAAATTCCCTTGTGTGCCCAAGTTATGATAGAACCTTTCAAAAAATAGGTCCTTGACTTTGTAGGACCAATTTCGCCCATGTCCCATAAGAAGAACTATATTTTGGTTTGTATAGAATATGTCACTAAATGGGTATAGGCAAAATCCCTATTTAGGGCTACATAAAAGTTTGATGTCAATTTCATCTATGAAGACATATTTACCCATTTTGGTGTGCCTCATGAAATTGTTATAGACCAAGGCACTCAATTCACTTCCAAGTTGATGAAAGAGCTAACATAGAAATATGGGATTAAACACTGTAAATATTAACCATAGCACCTGCAAGTTAATGGTCAGGTAGAGTCTACAAACAAAGTTATGGAAGCTATATTGACCAAGATTGTTCAATTACATCACCAATATTGGGCCGATAGGCTTCCAAAGGATTTGTGGGCTTATCGGACCACTTGGAGAAACACCACTGGGCATACCCCTTATGATCTAGTGTACGGGAAACAAGTACTTCTAGCAATAGAATTACAAGTGAGGACCTTCCACATTGCCACAGAATTGGGATTAAACTTAGATGAGGCTTAGAAACAACAAGCCCTACAATTGAATGAGTTGGATGAGATCAAGAAAGATGCCATCCAATGAACAATGTTAGTCCAAAACCAAAGGAGTAAGTGGCATGACAAGTTTATTAATAAGAAACACTTCCAAACTGGTGATTGGGCTTTGTTGTTTGATTCCTGATTTAAAACCTTCAAAGGAAAACTCACCACCTTGTGGTTGGGTCCTTATGAGTTGGTCATTGTATATGACAATGGAGCTGTGAAAATCAAAACAATTGACAATGGACAAGTTTCCTTTGTAGTAAATGGACACCGATTCAAATTTTATCATAAGCTCATTTCCAAAGAAGACTTTCTACAAGTCATTTCAACTGACAAGGCATTGGCCTTATTAGATGTGGAACTCTCCCCTTGTTCTTGAATGTTTTCTGAATTTTCTACTATACATATGTAAATAATTTTGAATTTGGTTGATAATCAATTCTAGAGATTTTTGTAGGCATTTATTTCACTAGTAGTTGACAGTTTCAAGAAAATATAAACGAAGGTTTTTTCTTCAAAACATTGTTACACTTGAACCTTGTTGTCTGCTAAGAACCAAATGAATATTGACTTTTTGTAATTAGCCATACTTTTGCAAATATCTTCATCTTCTCTTTTCCTTAAGGAATTAAACAAAAAACATTTTCTCTTGAAAATCGTCACCACTACATAAGGAAGTGACACCATAACCATCAACATTAGAGGTCTCTCATACATTTTTCCCAAGAAATCTGAATAAGTGAGTAAAGTATATTTATTAAAAAGTAACAAGGAGGTCTGCTTAGAGGTTTGTCATGGAAACATCACAATAACTACAAAATAAGAAAGTGAGTTGAGCATAGAGATACATTTCTATTCTTTCTCAATGGTACCATCCACTACACACTAAATAGCTTGATTATATCATATCTTTAGATAGGCCACACCCTCTTATTTACCCCTTACATTAGGACAATCACTAAGGAATACATAACGAAAGTCATCCTCTAACATAAATACCATCCCAATTGAAAAAAGAAAGAAAAAGTTGTTTTCAGAGCTATCCCCCCATCTTCTTGCACAAAGCAATATTATACTAAAAATATTAAAAGATGGAGGGCTAATCTCTAAGGGGGTGAGAGGCTAAACTGCCAGGATATTGAACAGGTCTACTGGAAGTAGGTACTGGCCTGTGGTATGACTAGATAAACCCACCAGAGTACTAAATAGGCTTGTTGGCAGTAGGGCATTCTACCTAGCGAGGATGGTAATCTGACAAAAAAAAATATTTAATTTAAATTTGTCTTGATGTACGACATTACTTGTAGACAAAGATGACATGAAGTATGTATGTTTAAGTTAGGGTTAATGAACTCCATAAATTTTCCATTGGGAAGTAACTTTGAGACTATCTTGAAACTCTCTTGCCTACCTGTTCTTATCTATATGTAGGATGTTCCATCCTATAGGTGGGGCCATCTTCTAATCGTCTCATCAAACCAATCTGTGAAATTTATCTCTACACTTAACAAGCTGTAAATGTTCATCTAATGGGAGAGCTGACTAGTTTCCTATATTTTTTATTGTGATGTGTCACAATACTTAGGTGGGGGGGAGGGGTTCATGAGTTAACAAATGATCATTTCCTAGAGAAGTAAATCTTTGTAAAAAAATATGTATTGTTTTCATGATACAGGTTATTACATTAGCAATCATTTTATTTTTGAAATGCTAAATCTCCTGTGTGCTATAAATTGTTGTACATATCCTTAACAAACCACTTTATTGGTTTATTTTCATTATAGGTTGTTCATTGTACATTTGAAATTACATTCCTTATGCGAGTGTATTGAGTAACAATGGTGGAAAAATCAACAATAATGGAACACTTTTCCTTTGCTCTTAATCACTATGACTGTCAAAACCATTCCAATATTGCAGGCTATCCATTACATGAGGTAAAAATGCATTTAGCACAGAGGTATCATATGAAGTTCCATATGAGGTGTCGTATGAAGTGATTTATGAGGTGTCGGACGAAGTGTCATATGAATATACACACCCGTAACTATCCATAATTTCAAGTAACCAAGAATATATGAAATTTAATTGAATTAGTTTATGGCAATAAAGATTTAATATGCAAACCTTAGATATTGTCATGATCAAATATCCAAGTCGAAAGACTTGGACATTGATCTAACTTTGTATCATCAAGATTGCCCCCCAAAACATGCCTTCAATTCCGAATTTTCTCACACATGGAAACTCATGCACACATGTGTGCAACCAATTCCACCTTAGGCGCATTCAAAAATGGAATTGGGTTATCCCATTATTCCAATTCACCTCTGCCATTTTCATTCACCCCTGTTTTTAAAGAGTGCTCAACCTTTGTTTATTTTGTTCCTTTGTTCAAATTGTGCTTGGCCTTTGTTCAAATCGTGCCATTCCTTGGCCCAATCACACCCTTTCTTGGTGAATTTATTCTTTGTCCATTTATTCACACCATCTTGATGCCAAATGGTATGAACTATCTTCCTATGTATACCTCTTCACAATCCTTGAGTTTGCATAGTGCAGGGAGGTGTTTTTGCCCATGGGCTTGGGGGCATTTTTATCCCACTTCCAGGGCCACAATGATGGCATATCAATGCAATTTTCCCTCAGTTTTGATGTGAAGAAAATGCGTGTGGGGTCTCAGAGGAATCCATAGTTGTAGACACAGACCTTCCAAGAGTGGGAAATATATGGTTTAAAAACCACCAGCTGTTGCACTCAAGCTATAATAGGGTTTTAAAACTAGAATTCCAGAAAATATTTGTAGCTAAAGGATACTCCAAGGAGTGGATAAAAGAGGATCTTATCAACCCTCTCATATTCATCACCAGGTTAATCACATGTGAAGGTAGATATTCCACATTTAAAGCCTGTCACTTTAGATTGTTAGCTCACTTTTAGTACAATAAACCATTGAATTTCCCCTTCTACTTTTTAAGGAGCTTGGAGAATATGTCCTCTCAAGTGAGGAAGAATGTAACCAACCCCCTCAACTGCCTCTTTCACCATGGCCTGATCAAACTCGTTTTAGCCGGATTAGAAAAACAAGGACAAACTTGGGATGCATTCATTTATCAATTTGAAAACCCTCACTTTACAATAAAGACTATAAAAAAGACATTGCATATAAAGACTATTTCTTTGTCCAAACCCCACTCTCCAAAGACTCTAAACCCATATGCACAAGCCATTGATTTACAAAAACAAAAATCCAAGAAGCTTGTTTAAACCCCTGCAGCCTCATCGGGAAAAAAGACCAAGAAGCCTATTACTAATCTCCAGATGCCTTCAATATCTCTTTATCCTACACCCAAGAAGCTACAAGAAGTAATTCAACAAGATTTTCCTACAGTTCCAACAAATAGGATAGGATCTAATCGATTCAATAGAGGACCCTTTTTAAAAAGTACCCGAAGCACAAGAGGAAAACCTTATGAAAAACCCCTGACTACTTCAGACCCTATCCAAATGTCCTCCTATCTCAAGAGTCCTCACAAAAGACTTAGGGAAGTGTTTGTAGATGAATTTAATCCATAAAGAAGGACAAAATATGAACCTAATTCTCCTCATCAACCCCCTATTATACCTACCTCATCGATGCCTGCCACAGATATTAAGATTGATAGACTTTATACATCTTTCAAAGGATCTAAGCCTTCCTCTGAGATATTTGATCCTTCTTGAGCCATTGAGAAACTACAACAAGAGAATTTTTAGTTGCTTCAACAATTGGAAGATAAGAAGACTATGGACACGCATTTCCACCATGATAATGAAATCCTCCAAGAAAAGTGGAATTCCCTTCAAAGGTTGGCTGACGAGATGACCAAATCCAACTGCAACCTCAGGGCACAATTAAAGCAACACAAGAGGCATAAGACAAAATATTAACAACAAGACAGAGAAGCTTCTAAAGCTGATCCTCCTCAGCAAGCTTAAACATGAGGGGAAATTTTTTTTTGTTTGCAGTGGAACCTACAAAATCTTAGGTCTGGGGGTAATGTTGGGCCCATGATATAATTGATTTAATGATGTTAATAAGATCCTTTCTGGCCAAATATGTATATGTGTTTTCCTGTTTTGAAGAGTTTTTGAAGAACCTTTGTGTCAAATCGATATGATTCATACCAGGTATGCATGATTCATGTTTTATGATGATTTTGAGTATAATTCATCATTTTTTTATGATTCCAGGAAACTAATTCGTGTTTTGTGTGTCACAGGGAAAAATCACAGCTTGTTTTTTCATTCGGCACTCCATCCGGTACTCCATCCGGTACTCCATCCGGTATTCCATCTGACACTTCGTCCTACACAGAAACCATGGATGATTTGGTAGTTATAATATCGATGACCAACGATGGGAGAATAAAAGACATGGGTTTTTCTTGTGCTCATGGCCTCTAGATATTAATCTTATGACAACTCAATTTGGGTTGTTATGCTGGGGGATTATTGGCTCACCTTATTTCTAGAAGCCACCGGCAGTTAAGGCATATTAAATGTGATTTGTTGTTTTAAGAGAAGGTCAACCCTTCCAGTGGTCGACCTCTCAGCTTGTAAAATTATAAATACCACCTCAATGGTTAGACATATAGAGTTAGAGAGAAAAAGACGATTCAAATCTATTTTTCTATTTTTCACATACATTTTACTAAAATTGTGTAAACACTGCATTTTTTGTTTTAATGTTGAATTCATGTTGTTGAGCTCATGGTTCACCTTTGAAAAGTAGCCATGACTTGTTGGGGGGGCCACCAGTAGTCTAGGTGAATATCCAATTAGTTTTCTTGTGAATTGAATAGTGTAGTTGTCATTTTATTTATTTCCTATACATGAGTTTTCGTTATGCCTCTCTATTGTATAAATTGTTGTTTATGACTTAATTGTTTTAGTTTATTTTGCAGGTTATTATGAAGGATCGTGTTAAGATGCAACGACTTTTTAATTACTAGGAACTATCTTCCAAGCTTAGATACTAACCTTGTGTATAATTAGATGATACTTAGAATTTCTATATGCTAAAATAGAATTTAAAACAAAGATTAAAACAAAGTGTTTAGTTTATGATTTCCTTTATAAGGTTTTGGTGGATGGATAGTTATTGGTTTTTATCTTTCAATTCTAGTTTGTCTATCTAGTTGCTACTTAGTTTTTCTTATCTAAATTGTCATTTAGTTTTCTCATTTAATTTCTTGTCATATGCTGAAATAGTATTTAATTTTTGTTTTATGAGTATTTCCTCTTTTGCAATTTGAATTGTTAAAATAAGACTAGTTTAGTTTACCTTATGCAATTTCCTTTTTAGATCTAGGTCGCAATTTTAATTCAAAGTTGATTATTGAGTTTAGTTTCCAGTTATGAATCTAAGTAGTATGAATTTGCTTAATTAGTATAGAATGCAATTGAATTTACTAGAATAGTGTTTTTATATTGCTGATGATTAATGCATGATTGAATAATCACATGGATATGCGTGATAGTTGATGTTGCTTCTATAATGGATAAGTTCCCACTGGATTGTCTAATTCACACTTTTCACTTTGCTATCGAAGTCAATATAGATTTTATCCCTCTTGAATTATCGTTAATTGTTAAATGTCATCATGATATTATAAGACACCAGAGACATAATCATCAACACTATAATTTGAGTTTTGTTTCTTTTATAGATTAGAAGATAGTTTCTTTGCTTTTGTAGATTAGAGAATAGTCTTCTTTCTTTGGTAGATTAAAGAATAGTTTGCTTACCGTAGATTAAAGAGTAGTTGTTAATGTCTTTTATTGTCATAATGCTTTCAATTTAGTAGATTAAGATTTCCTTTTTATAAATTAGAAGTAGTTGTGAATTTTAATTTAAGAATAGAGTTCACTTGCTTATTAGATTGATTAGTTTCTTATTGAGTAATCTTGATTAGTTTACTTGCTGTAGAGGTTATCATAGGTTAGTTAGTTGTTTGATTACTTGTTTACTTCCTTTAATTGGGTAGTTGCTTGATTGTCTATTTTTCTTTGATAGGGTAGTTGCTTGTCTATTTACTTGCTTTTTTAAGATAGTTTCTTATTGAATTTGAGTAGGTCAATTAAATTAGTTTGTTGTTGTTATTGCTTATTAGGTAGATAGTTTTATTTTTCTTATTGTCATGATTAAGTTCATTTTCTTTTTCTTATTGTCATGATTAAGTTATTTTTCTTTAAGTAGGGTTTTCATTTGCTTTCTTAGGACTATCCATTGATCCTTTGTTCAAAGGTTACTTAGGGTAAATAGTTTAAGTTTCTTAGTAGGCTTTGATCATTAGTAGTATTTTCTTGAATAGATTATCCCTTAGATATCCCATATCCTTAGTTAGACTATACTACCTCTATCCTTTCTGCATTGGCACATATAGTTCTACAAGTCTAAGTTTACTTACCCTGGGTTGACAATTTAATTGAGGGTTTTTAGTGTCGTTTTAGTGCATATAGAACGCCCATCAATGATCAAGATTAATTGCAAACCCAGAAGACTGTTTTATTTCAAAAAGAAGGATAGTGAACTAATGGAAGATTATATAGATGTTGGTATTGTGAATTATTCCATCTAGATATGGAGAAAATCATGGAAATAAATAGGGAACATACTTATTTTGTTGGGTATTGGAGAATTTTGTTCAATGGAGCTTGTTCAAGCTTAGGAAGTGGAGTTGGGTTGTACTCAAAATCCCTTATAAATTCATATACCCACATGCCATCAGACTTGAGTTCCCTTGTACAAATAATGAAGCAGAGTATGAAGCCCTAATTTAAGGGATGATCGTGGCACTGGAGATGAAGATTGAACATTTAATTATGACCGGGGACTCAGAGTTGGTTATAAATAAGATCACTCAGAAGTATAAGATTAAAAAGGAAATGCTCAAGCTATATTTCAAAAGAGTGAATGAATTAATGGAGGCCTTTAGTTCCTTCAATATATCATTTATTTCAAGGGATAAAAATAAAAATGAAATTTCTTTAGCATGGGTTGATTCATTGTCAAATCTAAATGACATCCAAAGTGAGACATATTTTCAAGTGAAAAGAGTTTTGTGACCCTCAATTATAGATAACCAAGATTATCTCCAAGTGTTCTAGAATGATGAAGACTTAAAATATTTTTTGGCAAATTAGAATGATGTTAAAGATAATAACATTTCCCGTTTTCCAAAGAATTGTGTCCAATCTGAGTCTCTTTTCACAAGAGATGATCATATGAAAAGTCTCAAGGAAGAAGTATCACTCCAGAAAGTACAAGAAACAAAGAAAGTCAATATTGGAATTGATAGTTCCCCGAAGTACATAAATCTGGGAGTTGATTGTACATCTGAAGAACTTGATTAATATATCTCCCTTTTCAAAGAATATTTTGATGTTTTTTCTTGGAGTTATGATGACTTGAAAGCCTATGATAAATCAATATTTTATCATATTATTCCATTAAGAGAAGGAGAAAATCCATTTAAGCAGAAAATAGGAATGATGAATCTCAAGTTTAAACCATTGGTGAAGATTCAAT
The DNA here is from genome assembly GCA_010110895.2 of Picea sitchensis. Classification (NCBI taxonomy): domain Eukaryota; kingdom Viridiplantae; phylum Streptophyta; class Pinopsida; order Pinales; family Pinaceae; genus Picea; species Picea sitchensis. Next base: position 22,411 of record SNQJ01S0026606.1, read on the forward strand.
TGGAGAAATTGATGAAAGATGGAATGATATACCCCATCAGAAATTCTAACTGGCTCTCAAATTCAGTGTTTGTAAGGAAAGAGATGGGGGAAATTTGGATGTGTGTGGATTTTAGAGATCACAACTAAGAAAGCATAAAAGACAATTATCCCCTACCTAACATAGAATTCCATCTTCAACAAGCTACTGGGTCCGCTTATATGTCCATGATAGATGGCTTTTATGGATAAACTCAAGTTTTAGTTGCATAAGAAGACAAGCCTAAGACAACTTCCATAACACCTTGGGAGACATATGCATACGCTCAGATTCCATTTGGTTTGAAAAATTTTGGAGCTACTTTCCAAAGGGCTATGGATCACACATTCGAAGGATTGATAGAAATATTTATGGTGTATTACCAGGATGATCTAACATTCCATTCAAAGGCAAGAAAATAACACATCCATCATCTAAGGAAAGTGTTTGAAAGATGTAAATTGTATGGGGTTTCTTTGAATCCGAAGAATTGTTTGTTTGTTGTAGCTGAAGGGAAGTTGTTAGGGAATATTTTTTGTAAAGAAGGAATTTATATTGATCTAGAAAGTGTCAAGGCTATCAATGAACTCAATCATCCATATTCTAAGAAAGGGGTGTAATCATTTTTTGGAGAGATAAATTTTGTGCGGATGTTTGTTCCTCATTATGTGAGCATAGAAAAACTGATTAATCTATTGTTTAAGAAAGAAAAAAGGTTTGAATGGAAATCAGACACAAAGGAGGCTTTAAATAACATTCAAACAACAATTACTACATCTTGGAGATACTTCACACACACCTAGGAATTATTTTTTCTAAGGTTTTCCATATGTTTACTAGTAATTATTCATTCTCCTATAGTCTCGTGAGAATATTCCTCTAGGATAATACTCTCTTCAGTTCACACTTCAGTTTGATCAGTTGAGTGGACTCTATATGCCACATTGGGATCATCACCATGCAACATTGGGATAATCCCCAGCTAATGCACATTTTCCTTGGGATTATCACCATACTAGTGCATCACTCATCATTCCTTGATATACTCCTCACTTCACTTTGTTTCAATCAGTTAACTGAAGACCGAGAGACTATTTAACTCAAACTATGTGGTATTTAACTCTCATAACTTCCTAAGAGACTAGACTAGGTGGAAGTTTACTCTTGTAACTATTGGTGTGTGTCCAGATCACTCTAGACCACCACTATGGCACATTGGATTCTCCACCAGTGTGAATTAGTTGAGTTATACAAAGTATATCATGTGTAAATTATCATTCATTCATTTGGTTAATAAGAATTCTTCCATTCTTTCTCTCTTGTTTCTCTTTTTTCATATTTTCTCTATAACCTGTGTATGTCATTTTCTAGCAAGATATGTTTTGTGTAGGTTCAACATATTTACATGGTATCATAGCCAATAGATTTATAGGAAAAATAAACACCAGATTCTTTTTGCAGGTAACGAATATTGAAGATAGCGAAAAAATGAAATTTCCAAAATAATTCATTCTTACACCGTACAATTTGTTTGCATGGAAGGAGGTGATAGTGCATCTTCGAAGAATAGGATTATATAGGTTAACCATGAAAAAATACTGAACCCACATCAACCATTGAAAAATACAACCATCTTAATCGAATGGATGAAGCGTTTGGAACTATTTTCAGTCTCATTTTTCCTGAACTCCTCTTTCACATATCCTCCTGTAAAATCCCCAATGAATCTTGGATCACCATGGAAGGAATTTTTGGAAAGAAGGTAGATATGAGGGGACACTTGATTGAGGTGGAATTTCTCACTTTGGATCCAAAAACCTTTGACAATATCCAATATTTCTTTACCAAATATAAGGATTTTCTATCCAAACTCAACGCTTGCGGGGTTGATAAATAAAAGGAAGAGAAACAAATGGTTCTTACCATTCTCTCCAAACTTGTTTTGTAATAATCAATGTTTGTATCCAAATTTCATTCAGTTAGGCTCACCTCTGGAGCTACCTTGACCATTGCCTCTCTTGAGGAATTTATTGAGTCTCTGATGCAAGAGCAGACCAAGCTCATCAATATGGGAAAAATAAAAGGCTCAAAGGTGCATGCACTTTCTGTGCAAGATGGTAGAAGTCATCAATATTAGAAATATAAATACAAAGACAAAGGGAAGTGACATGAAAATCTAATGAAGGAAGGTTACTCAAAACCCTTTAATGATTCCTCCAGATCCAAAGGTGGAAAGGGAATAAAAGAGGATAAATGCACTTACTTCCATAAATGATTCCATATAGAATCCACATGTATGAAGAAACAAATAGATAAAATGGCCCAAACATTTCAAAAAAACAATCTTGGAGATCGCATCCTCGAGGGTGCCAAGACGAAGAAGCCAAAATATCAGAATACCAACTAACGTAATTCTATCATTGCTTTGATTTATATCAACTCCTGTCCTAATGTTTGGATTGTAGATTCAGGATCATCACAAAACATGGAAGAAAAAAAAAAGTCTACTCTTCATTGGATGCATTAAAAGGTTCTCCTATTCTAATGGGGGACAACTCTCAGGTCGAGGTCACTGGAAAAGAAAGAATTGAACTCACAAACAAAAGATTCAAGAATGTGCTACATTTTCCCAAACTTTCTGTCAATCTTCTCTCTGTATATCAGATGACAAAATCCAACACAAGAAAGAGATTCAAATTCACACTGTTACAAGGGAAAAACTCTCTATGGCCAAGGGTAAACCACAAAAAATAGGTATGAATGCATAAATCAACTCAATTCTAAAATATGCTATATAAACTAATGTGCAATACAAGGAAGAGGCCTACCTCGATCCAACGTTTGATGATGTTCCACCGTTGAGCACTTTCACCCAAAGCTTTATACCTATAAGAAGTTCTCGACAACTAAGAAGAGAAAGTACATAGTAATAATATAAAAGGGGTTAGCACATCAGATAGAATAATCCATTAATAAACATTACAAACATGCCCATGGATGATAATCATATATTTTCAAGATACCAATAGGACGGGAAAAGAGTATTTCTATTAATAATTGATCAGTAGAAGTGACAACATTACAGAATTCCATGCTGGCACAGTTCGAAACCAAGAAACCAAGTTCCTTCCAAATGGGTCTCCACCACTTCAATCCTCTACCAAAGGTAAGCTCATAGGAAAGAGGCAATCAAGTCCTCTCAACAATAGGGAAAGAGCTTGGGGGTTGAACGATGTGTTCAGACTCGAGGGAAAAAGGGATGCAGACTCAATATGAAGTAATTTCTCCAGAGTAACCTTTCTCTCAAAGTTGAATGCTTTCTCCTCTTTTCCATAGCTCAAAAATTGTTCTCTTATAGCCTTGAGAATGCAACTGAAGGGTCGATTCATAATGTTTCCAGTATAAGATATTATATCGTGACATCGAAACCCAACCTCATTTTTTATTTTCTGGCTCAAATCCCGATATACACAAGTTGTAGTGGATCAACAAGCGTATACACATATTTTATATTTGATAGGGAGCATATATGTGGAAAAATGTATATTTTTATCTCTGGATTCATCAAAAAGGGATGATAATTATGCATAGGGAAATGGAAAAAGGCCCTCTGTGCAAGATAGAAATGGTAAGGAAAATATTGATATAATAGATGCCCCCTAATGTGTGAGATCAGAGGAGTATCTGCAATGGCCGAAATACATTATAAATAACCCAGAAGTGGAGTGGTAGAGAACCAATTGGATGAACTGAATTTCTCATTACATTGTGTATTGACTTTGAAAACATGGCTACCAAGAATACAATGCAGATCCATGTGGAAAATATACCAAACAAGTGTTCATAGCCATGAATAGGCAAATACAAATGCGTTTACATGCCAAAAGCTATCATAGTCATGAACAAGGCCCAGTGAAACCAGTCTCAAAATAAATCTGAAGATATCTATATACCATGAAGTACAATTTGATCTCCCGTGATCACTGAAATCAAATAGGTATTGGTCCAATGAATGAGAAGCAACAACTCAGTAAAGTTGTGACCACATAGTGATGTCTTCAAGTCTTTTACACTATCCGCCAAAGGTGAAAGTATACATCATGTGAATAAAGGAGTTGAGGTCAAACACGATGAGAAATTGTTTGATTACCGATCATTGAGGTATACCATTAACAAATGTGAGACAACCTACCAATAATGAAAGTAGGTATCAAGGCACTGAGTAGATTCCTACAAGTGTGAAAAAGGATTCGATGTCGAACACTTGACAAATCCATTGATCATGAGTCATTGATGTATTCCCATCTGTCAATGGTGAGAGAGTCTACCACTAATGACTGCAAGCCTCAAGGTACTCATAAAACTCTAGGTCCCATATCCAGAATAAATGAGCTGAATTCGATCGAAGGAGACCTGCTAAAAGGAGAGCATTGAGGCATCTCCCATCTGTCATCATGAGGAACAAAGAAGGAGCTTCATGATTTGGTGGAGATCAGACGAAGATCATGTTCACGAACCAATGACCCTATGCGTCTTTTGCATGTTCCAAATGCAAGTGGTACACGAAAAGGACCCTCTGAATAACATCCAATGATGAAAAATTGATGACAAAGGTGAGGAAACCACCAATAAAGCTAATGGCATCCAAAACACTTCATGACTCCCAAAGTGTGAATAGATGTCTTGTCGTCGAACACAAGGGAAACCACCCAGTCAACAACCAATGATGAAATGTTGATTGTTGGGTTCAAGGTGACTTACCAATGATGGAAGTAGGGCTAGGGTGCATGATAAGACCAAAGTATCATGTGATTCTAAGGCAATTTGAGGGTATGTTTGACATGAAAAGTCAATGTTTCTGAGGAGTGGCCGACACAAGTTTATAGACTTCCTTTGAAAAAGAGCATGAGATAGATGGTGGACTCCATCAACATGGACTCAATGATGTGACAATTATATGCAGGAGGCATCAATAATGTTCTCTATAGGGATTGGAAGAGTAACCAGTCGGTAGAGAAATCTCTGTAGCGAGATCAACTTCCTAAGGCCATGCTAAACCCAAAATTATGATGACACAAGGACTCAATAACTTTGTTCTCTGTTCAAAGGTGACACAACTGCTTCCAATTACAATATAGTACTCCCTTCCCACCCATATTTTTTTTTTGTTTTTTCATAACAAATGAATGCTATGATACAAAGGAGGGAACGAGTGTCAAAAGTAAGCAAAAATAGTTTTAGAAGTGGAATGTACCTATGCTTAATGCAAGTAAATGCATACGGGAGATGGACACTCAGGGTGATGTTCCTTCCAGGGTATAGGGTGTCAAATTGTGAAGGATATAAACAAGGCTCTGTTTGGTTGAGGATGCAAACTGCTTAGGTAACGATTTATAATGAAAAGTCAGAACTGGCTAAAGGATCAATATTGCAAACAAGGGCATGAGATGCAATCACAAATTAACGCCAAAAAATGTCCTTTTTTATATATTTTATTCTACTTGGTGTGAAAAATGGGTAAACATGTGCCAAATAGATGTCTTTTCAAATCCAATTTACAAGTGTGAAAAATACAAGTTCACTCGAAAATCTTTTCAATTTTTGGTAGTGATTCAGAAAAGAGCTTAACTAAGACTCATGACCTTTAAAATCCAACTTTAACAAGCGTGAAAGGGACAAATCACTCGGTGATATTTTCAGTTTTTGGACGAGTTGGAAAAGAGCCTAACTAAGACTCGTTTTTCAGTCTTAATCAACATGTAAAGAGGGAGGCCAAGGCTCTCGTCCCGACCTTCTACTGAAAGTCAGTATCTTGTGGATAGCTGACAAGAGCTTGGGAAAACCCAAGGATTTCCAAGTCAAGGAGGAGAAGGTGATAACAGAGGATACAGTCTCCATGATAGTTCGAATAATGTCTCTTAATGGAAAATACATAGGTGGGGGAATGGGATGTCCCATCAGGTCATCCCAATTGAAAGGAAACTCATCAAGACTTGGAGGGAGAGAATTCAGGGGAGGAATAAATATCTCTCATTCAGAAGGGAGAGGATTTAAAATGTTGATGACATGAATGAAAGGTGCATCATTTTCTTCAGGGAGAGTAGGGTTGACCAAAGATTTCACTGGTGTGGCCACTTCTTCAATTATAGGATGAAGAGGATGCATAGTAATAGGGGCAAGAGACACTTCACCCTTAAAAAAGGGGTTAAGGTTGGGAGAATATTGCATCAACAGAACCACCAAGACAATCAAGGGAGAAGTGGTGTGAATAGAAGGCACGGATGCCTCAGAATATGAAGGGATCTTAGGTGAGCCCCACTCTTCTCGTATCTCGACAGTAGGGTTGACCATATATTGCACTGGTGTGGCCACTCTTCAATTATAGGATGAAGAGGATGCATAGTAATATGGGAAAGAGACGCTTCACCCTTAAAAAAGGGGTTAAGGTCAGGATAATATTGCATCCGCGGAACCACCAAGACAATTAAAGGAGAAGTGGTGTGAAGAGAAGGCACGGATGCCTCAGAATATGAAGGGATCTTGGGTGAGCCCCACTCTTCTAGTATCTCGGTTTAATCAGACACAAACGAGTAAGGTGACTTCCTTCGTAAGTCCTGCAAAAGAATTTAGGCTTACATCTGAGGCCTCTGGGTTTCTCGATGTAGCTAGTAGGGGAAAGAGATTCATCTCCTGCATGATGAATAGAAGCAGGAGATGTGACATGGCTATGATTCAGGGAAAAAAGAATGGTTCCCTCAACATAATTGGTCAAGGTTGGGGGCAAGTTGTGGACGTAGTTTGTAGAAGAAGCCGACCCATCTCTGACATAATTGGAAGAGGTTGGAGATGAAGTACTAATATGACTGACAGTGACTGGGTTGGCAATTCATGGTGGCCTTTGATTCCAAGGTTTGGGGAAATATTGATTTTGAAAAATGGCAAGCCAGGCAGGATCTTGGTATACCTCTTGCCCTAGCCCAGAACGATGATGGTTCATGCCAAAATGGTCCGAAGAGGTTTGGATGGGCATCGTCACTGAGGTCTGTGAAGAGATCAAGGTAGGATAAGGATTATTCGAGTGAGGATATATTTTTCCCCTTTGTGAAGGGGTACCATAAAGAGGGTATCTTGAATTGTAGAATTGATTCTCTCCATATGAAAGAACTGGTGGTAATTGAGTACCTGTCATGGAAAAAGTGTTCGAAGGAATTGACATGGAGGATGAGAGATACATGGGTGGGGTGTAATAAGTGGGATAAGCACCCATCTGATTACTGGGTCCTGAAAGAGCATAGCTAGTATTGGATCCATAGGGGGGAAGGTTCCACCCTCCCATGGGGACTCGAATCATATCAAACGAAGCAGTAGGCATTGGAGCCTTGGTGCCCCTGGGTCCAATGGTAGGATTCATATATGTGGTCTAGGGAGAGGGTTGCACCAGGGGAGGAATATCAACATAAAAATGGCTAGAGACCCAAGGTGCAGACTAAGCGTTGTAGTTCTACATACCATTGTAAAAAATGGAAGGGTTTGTCCCTATGAAACTAGCAGGTATCATGGGGTGGGTAGCAGTGAATGAGGGAGAAAAAGAAACTCCACTGTCCATAATGATGAAAACCAAAATAGATGCCTAAGGTTGGCTAGTAGTCAAAGAGCATACCAAAAATCGAAATAGCCAATATGAATGCAAACAGGCTAAAGTGGTTAAGTGGCCTCCCTCGCTAAAGAAGGTATGTCTCGTCCAAGAGGGACCTGAGACTCCCTGCTAAAGTTTGGAGGTAAAAAAATTAGTTATAAGGGACCTCGTAGGCTTAACAATTAGTCGGTTAGATCCCCTCAGAGAGGTAATCCTCCATACAGGTTGTGTGTTGTCTGACCCCTATCTGACTCAGGATACAAGAATAATAACCCCTGTAAGTAACCTATGAGATACCTATGTCAAGAAAATAATAAACCACTAGATAACCAATGCACAGGCGAGCAGTCGTAATTTCGGATCACCGTATGGGCAGGGTAGCAAATCCAGAAACCTTGAAAGTACCACCTCTCACAGAGGTGTGGGTACTAGCAATATCCCCAAATACGAATAAATCCATAGAAATATCTCTGATGCTAGGTGAGTATCCAGGGGTTATCCCTTCAACTAACTTTGAGCGACCTCGTGATTAACTCCAGTGTGAGAGGAGCCTCCTAATATTACCAATTATACAATGGAATTCTCAACTCCCTGTCTCAGCCACATCTGTTGATTTAATTACCTTGGAGAAGTTTATTCACAAGATCCTATCCCAAGGCACTAAATCCTAGGCTAGTTTCTGCACCCTAAAAGTAAAATCGTGACTAATAAATTTTAGTTTTAACAATAAATTTTATTGTTCATGGTTACTCAAAAAGGTATGGAAGTGAAAATCATGGTGTTATGACTCTGGAAGAAAACAAATACTGATATAATGAAAAGACACTCTTTGAAATTTCAATGAATCATATGCTAAATAAGAACTGTGCAGTCTTTAATTTCAATTCTGCAATTCAGAATTAAATTCAACCTTTCACTAAATTTTCTAAGCTAATGATAAAGATTCCAAGACAGAAATGCCATCCAATGAAAAATGCCTATTTTTTGTATTTTCAATATACTAAAAAGAAAATGCATGGATTTATGAGCAACCTGATATATAAATTCTACTGTGTATAAGAGAAATAACTCGAGTAGTATACCAATCAGCCAAGCAAAAAACCAAGATAACAAGGACAAATCAAAAATGAAAAACAAAGAGAAAGACTCCGCCCAAAAATTCAACTCCAAACAAGTTTTTTGTCATCCCAGAAAATCTCAACAGGAACTATAGAGACCTGAGAAGTCTCATCAATTTTCAAATCTCACCCAACAGTCACTAAACCAAGCAAACAAGCAAGGGGAAGTGGTATACGTGACTGTTGAGGAGAAAAATGTGTGTATACGCTTCTTGCAGTGAGATAACAAGCGTGTATATGTGAATGTCAAGGAAAAAAGGGAGTATATGCTTTAAAACAAGGCCAGGAAAGGGAAAAAGGCTGAAAAGTCAGACTCAAAGTGAATAGAGTCTGTCAAGTAGTGACACGATAAGAAATACAAAGGAAAAAGAGAAATGTAATAAGAAAAATTACTTCAACCCTTAGAAGGAAGATATCTCCCCAGTGGAGTCCCCATTTCTGTGTTAAGCCCTAATATTGGCTCATTACCCCTTAATTGGGGCATATTATATTAGTAATGTTATTTTATTTATGTCGTCTTTAGGCCATTAGTTGTAATTATACCTCCTAGTCTCCTATATATACCAAGGAGACATTTTCA
>SNQJ01S0026606.1:36982-60400 GCA_010110895.2 Picea sitchensis
TGTAATTATACCTCCTAGTCTCCTATATATACCAAGGAGACATTTTCATTTTGAATCATCTTGTAATTAAACATTTAAGTGGGGTAAAAGGAGGTTTCCCCCTCGAAGAGGCTTATTATCTGAAATTATCTCTTTTTCAAGGCCTTGAGTACTTTTTCTGAGGATTTTCTATGCTATACTGATATTTGGTTCTTAACATTCTGTTACAAGGGAAAAAATCTCTATGGCCAAGGGTAAACCACAATAGATAAGTACGACTATAGAGATCAACTCAATTCCAACATATGCTATATAAACTAATGTGCAATACAAGGAAGAGCCCTACCTCGATCCAATGTTTGATGATGTTCCACCATTGACCACTTTGACCCAAATCTTTATACCTGCAAGAAGTTCTCGACAACCAAGCAAAGCAAGTATATAGTGATAATATAAAAGGGGTTAGCACATCATATAGCATAATCCATTAATAAACATTACAAACATGCCCATGGATAATAATCATATATTTGCAAGATACCAATAGGACGAGAAAGGAGTATTTCTATTAAAAATTGATCAATAGAAGTGACAACATTACAGACTTCCGTGTCGGCATGGTTCGAAACCAAGAAACCAAGTTCCTTCCAACTAGGTCTCCACCACTTCAATCCTATACCAAAGGCAATCTCATAGGAAAGAGGCAATTAGGTCCTCTCAACAATAGGGAAAGAGATTGGGGGATGAACACTATGTTCAAACTTGAGGGACAAAGGGATGCAGACTCAATATGAAGTAATTTCTCCACATCAACTTTTCTCTCAAAGTTGAATGCTTTCTCCTCTTTTCCATAGCTCGAAATTGTTCTTTTATAGCCTTTAGAATGCAACCGAAGTGTCAATTCAGAATGTTTCCAGTATATGGAAGGCCAAGAATCAGAGATTTTCTATTGTGACATGGAAACCCGACCTCATTTTTTATTTTCTAGCACAAATCTCGATATACGTGAGCTGTAGTGGAGAAAAAAGTGTATATGCATCTTGTATAACTAATAGGGAGCGTATATGTGGAAAAATGTATATTTTTAGATCTATATTCATCAAAAAGGGATGATAAGTCTACATAGGGAAATGGAAAAAGGCCCTCTGTGCAAGATAACAATTGTAAAGAACATCGTTTTATAACACACACCTGATGCTATGGATATCTATGACATGAAAACCAATTGCAAGGTTGCTACCAGTGAGGTAAGTCATCAATCCAAACTCTACACATTTTCTGAATTTATTAAATTAGATTCTGCATTACTGCTTACCCATGTTGATGAAAGTAGTAGGATATGGCACAAAAGGTTCAAGAATTTAAATTTAAGATATATGAAATAACTTAGAAAGAAGGGAATGGTTTATGGTCTACCTGACATCCACTTCTCCAAAGGAATTTGTGAGGGATGTTCTCTTGCAAAACACCTTAAAGAGAAATTCGACAAAGGAAATACTTTGAAGGATTCCTTTCCTTTAGATCTGATCCATAGTGATCTAATGGGCCCCTTTACACATACACCAATAAGTAAATCAAGGTACATGCTCATTTTTTATGATGATTTCTCATGCTTCACACGGGTTTTATTTCTCAGGAAAAAATCAGAGGTCGTTCAACACCTCAAAGATTTCAAATCCCTTGTTGAAACACAGTCAGGAAATAAGATAAAAGTACTCCAAAAAGATAACCGGGGGGGGGGAGTATTTCAACCATGAGATACATAAAGATATGGAATCTTGCATGCTACATGCAAAGTCACTTCGACAGATATTATGGCATAAAAATTTTTATTTTGCAAACTACATCCAAAATAGATATCCCCATATATATGTCAAGGATAAGACCCCCTATGACTCTTGGATTGGCCTCAAACCGGAAGTGACCCACTTCTGCATATTCGGTTCTCGTGCATGGGCCAGGATTCCCTATGAGAAAAGGAAGGAACTTGATCTATAGAGAAGAGAGTGTATCTTTGTTGGATACCCCGATGGTTTAAAGGGATACAAACTCATTGATATTTCCTCAAACCATCTCATCATTGAGTGTAGTGTCCAATTCGAGGAAAGTGTTTTGTATGTACCTCAATAGCCACATGCAAATATTTTGTTCTTCCACCTATTAGTGATGATGAGCATGCACATGCCAACTCTTCTTTAGATGAGATTTCTTATTTACAAGATTCATATGATTTAGATACCAAGTCAGTACATTCATATGTAGAGTTAGTGCATGCAGGTGCAATTGTAGATCTAGAGCCAGAGTCGAGGCCTAAGTGGGACAAGACTACTCTTCATGATGTAGGAGATCTTGTTGAGGATCCAGCTAATACTAAGATGTATCGATCTAATTTCAAGGAGCCTTCTCTTGCACACACTTACACTAAACTGATTCCACCCAAACATCTTTTCTTGGTTTAGTATTAAGATCCATAGTCCTATGGAGAGGTTGTCGGGAATCCCTTTTTGGAATCTTCCATGCAGGAGGAGTACAACTCCCTCCTCAAGAACCAGAATTGGGATCTGGTTCCCCTTCCTTCAGGAAGGAAACTTATCAGGTGTAGATGGGTCTGTAGTACCAAGAGCATAGCGAATGGACAGTTTAGTAGATACAAAGCCAGGCTAGTTGCCAAATATTTTCACAGGTGCACGACATTGACTATGATGAGACCTTCGCTTGAGTTGAAATGATGGATTCCATAAGTTTGGACCTTTCCATTGCGGTGACCAAGGGATGGGAAGTCCATCACATGGATGTGAAGAATGCATTTCTTGATGACGATATCTGTAAGGATATTTATATGGAGCATCCCTAGGGATTTGTGCAGGATTCATCTCTATTTTGTCGAATGAAGAAGTCTCTTTATGGCCTCAAGCAGCCCCCAAGGGCATGGTATGCCAACATGGACACCTACCTATTTTCATATAAATTTTTATGCTGTAAATCAGACCTGAATATTTACATTCTCAGGACACATGATTCACTTCTACTCCTAGCTATGTATGTTGATGATTTGTTGATTGCCGATTGTTGGACCTCAATGATTTCTTTAGTCAAGAGGATTCTACATGATAGGTTATTAATGAAAAAAATGGGTTCACTACATTTCTTCCTTGGAATAGAGATCAGTCATGATGAATTAGGCATCAAACTATCTTAGGACAAGTATGGATGAGATCTCCATGAGAGATTTCACATGACATACTGCAAGTTTTCCCCGACTCGTTTTCTATTAGGAGTCGTACTTGAGTATGGCGGGGACACTCCACTGGTGGAAAACACACTGTGCAGACAATTAGTGGGGATCTTGTTGTATCTTACACACTCTAGACCAAACCTCTCCTATGTAGTTGGACCAGTCTCCAAGTTCATACAGGAGTCACATGAGATACATTGGAAGGTTGCAAATCATGTCCTTCGATACATACATGAAACCATCACCTTTCGGATTAACTATGCATTAGAATATACATTGGACCTCATCGGATTCACTGATTTTGACTGGGATGGATATATCATTGATAACAAGTCCACATCTGGTTACTCACTTAGTCTTGGTTCTATGCCTATCTGTTTGTCGATCACGAAGCAAGATGTTATTTCTCTATCTTTAGCCAAGACAGATTACAGAGGGGTAGTTAACATAACCATTCAGGCTATGTGGCTACAAAATTTTCTCATTGAGTTGGGAATTTAGTTTCATCGGTCGATTGTCATATAGTGTGACAATCATAGAAATCCGAAGTTCTACAGAGATCTAGTTTAGAGGCAGTAGACAAAGCACACTGAGATCCACATGCACTACATCAGGGACTTAGTACATAAGGGGATCATCGACCTCCATTTTTTTCCTTCAGTAGAATAAAGTGCAAACACCTTCACCAATACCTTCACTAAGTAGAAGTTCCATTGTTTGTGTAGTCGTCTTCGAATGAAGGACACAATTTCCTAGAAACTGCCAGTTCTTTTTTTTACATACATTGTATTTTGAGGGGAGGGGGGGGGTTCCCATGAGATTTTCCCTCTTTCCTAATTTGATTCAGTGTATCTTTATATTTTGTATTTTGGTACCTAACATGGCCTCCTTTTTGGGACCCATTCTTTATTTTCACCATAGTGATGTTCAAGGGGGGTGTTGGAGATACTTCACACACACCTATGAATTCTTTTTCCTATGGTTTTCCCTATGTTACTAGTCATTATTCAATATCCTATAGTCTAGGGATAATATTCCTCTAGGATAATATTCTCTTCGGTTCAAACTTAAGTTTGATCAGTTGAGTAGAGTGTAGATGACACATTGGGATCATCACCATGCAACATTGGGATCATCACTAGCTAATGCGCATTTCCCTTGGGATTATCACCAAACTAGTGCATTACTCATGATTCCTTGATATTCTTCTCACGTCACTCTGTTTCATTCAGTTAACTAATGACCAAGAGACTAGTTAACTCAGACTAGGTGGCATCTAACTCTTGTATCTTCCTGAGAGACTAGACTAGGTGGCAGTTTACTTTTGTAACTACTGGTGTGTGTCCAAATCACTTTAGACCAGCACTATGGTGTCGGAAAATTTCATCATGAATTTTTTTTCAACACTTTTAATCCTCGGATAAATATTTCCAATGGGCTATCGTGCACGTGAAACGGATATCATATGAAAAAGTTACGACCCCGAGAAGTGTATGTACTGACTTAACCAAACGAGGCCCAAAAGACTTTTGGCGCTTCATCTCCTAGGGTTAGGTTTCTAGATGTCTAGGGTTTTTGAAACTCTTGTTTGTTGTTAAAAGGCCTTCAGAGCCTCATTGTAATCATCTTCTTATGAATGAGTGCAACCATCACATCTCTTCTCAGAGGTAAGCCACCACCATTCCAACAAGCTTGTTTTCCGTTGCATTTTGCAGTTTCAGCTTATTTCCTTGTTGAATAGAAAACCAATTTTATTGTATCTCTGTTATTATGTGTTAAGAATATGTTAATAATATGTAGTCATTTCTTTCTACTCATAAAATCTGGATCAGTGGTATCAGAGTAGTCTTCTCCTTGTCATATTAATGCATGTCCCCAACAAGGTCAGAGTACAAAGAATTGGGTCTCAAGCTTGTTTCTCTTGAGAACCAAAGATCTTGCACACCCAATCGACCTCTCATGGTAGGATAAAAGAAATATGATGGGATAGGATATCCTTTCAAAATGTTTCTTGAGCAACCCCTCATGCAATAGAGGAATGAGATGATGGATAGTTTTGCACAAATCCTCTAGCAGCTACCAACATGCGACGCATCTTCTTCTAGAAGAGGTGCGAACCCCTTCAAGGTACAAATAAACTTCAATATTCTTGTATTTGAAGGTAAGATAGATGAATATGGTCTATACAAGTGGTTGAATCTACTAGAAGGGTATTTTTCTATCCATAACTTTTCGAATAGAGAAAATATTACTTTTGCGCTCCTCAAAGTTGTTCCCCATGTTAAAGTTTGGTGGAAAAATTTCTATGAGGAAAAGGAAATAGAGAAACCCTCGTTATTTATAGTCACCACTACCTGGGAATCCTTCAAGGATTCTATTAAGGAACAATACTACCCTATTGGAAGTTATGACGACTTGTATACCAATGAGACCACACTGCAGCAAGAAAGAGACCAAGCAGTGCCAGATTTTGCAAATATCTTCCATACCTTATGCACCAAGATGGGTATCAAAGATTCATAATGACATTTGGTGCTGAAGCGTCGTGGTGATCTACATAGATAGATCCATACCAAAATAGAATTTCTAGAAATCTTTCCCTTGGGCACGGCCTACCGATATGTCGTCAAAATTGAGCAGAAGCTCAAACAAAAGACGCAACAATTTGGGCCTGGGAACCCCTCTCAACAAAATCTAGGAAAGGGTGGCCCTAACCCATAGAACAAAGGACAGAGAAAATATGGATAGTATTAGGATAACCAGTCCAAGCCATAAGCAAAGAAGGACACTAGAAATACAAAGAAAGATACTGGGAAGTGGTGCAACTTCCATAAGAGCCCTTGGCATAACACTGTTGACTTCCGCTCAAAGTAGTCACTGGTGGACAAAGCGAAATCCTTTGAATCAGATGCGGGTTCTGACTCTGAGTCAGGACCAAAAAGGGGAAGTCATATCATTGACATGGAAACCACTGCCACCATTTCTACCACCAAGCTCCATCCTGATGAACCAGATGAGCCAAAAGAAGGAAAGTGCCTCTTCCATTCATAGATGTGGGTAAAAGTCACCCCGCTGCACTTCATCTTTGATAGAGGTAGCTAGAAGAACCTCATCTCAGTACAGGTTTTCAAGTGGACAGCCCTACTAACAATGTCACACCCACAACCCTACACCATTGCATGGATATGCCAAGGAAGCAATCTCTACGTCAGCCAACAGTGTCGACTGTCGTACGACATCAAGCCCTTTAAAGACAAGGTATTGTGTGATGTTTCTCCTCTTGAATTTTGTGATTCTCTTTTGGGCCAACCTTATTTATGGAAATTTCATGTTGGATATGAGTCTAGGCCACGTAGTGTTATTATTAATTTGAACAAGAAATTTTACAGGATACCCAAGGAAGTCCCACCTAGTGTTATTTCCTTGATCTCTACCAAGAAATGTAGGAAGGTCATCTGTCAGATGGGGAAGTTTGTCTTCTTTTCTATCTGCTCTCAGAATGAGAAAAATATCACAACCACATCTAGGGTCTCTGCAGCTGACCTATCTACACAACATAATCAAGTAGATAGGGTCATAAAAGAATACTAAAATAACTTTTCCTCACCTACTGAGGTACCTTTGAACTGTCAAGTCAAGAACCCCATCGATCTAACCCTTGACACACCATTGTCCAATGGGCCAGTCTATCGCTGCTTTATGTTAGAGAATGAGGAGATCAAGTGAAAGATCTAAGAACTTCTCCACAAGGGGCACATACATCCCATCTCATCACCTTGCGAGAGCTCAATCGTGCTGGTACAGAAGAAAGATGGAACATTGTGACTCTGCACTGACTACCGGGCCCTGAATAAAATCACAGTCAGAAACCGTTACCCAATTCCTCGAATCCACGACCTCCTTGATCAACTCACGGGAGCCAAATAATAGAGTAAGATTGATCTGAAGTGTGGCTACCACCAGGTCCCGATAGNCCGGGCTCTGAATAAAATCACAGTAAAAAATCGATACTCGATTCCCCGAATCGATAACCTCCTTAATCAACTTACGGGGGCCAAATACTTCAGTAAGATTGATCTAAAGTCTAGCTACCACCAGGTCCCGATAGAACATACAGATGTATGGAAGACCTCCTTCAAGTCAAAGGAAGGCCTTTTTGAATGGTTGGTCATGCCCTTTGGTTTGAAAAATTCTCCAACCACTTTCATGAGGATGATGGATGATATCCCATGACCATTCACCAATAATTTTGTAGTGGTGTAACTGGAGGACATTCTCATTTAAAACAAGTCTTAGGAAGAACACTTGCAACATATTCAATAGGTTTTGCACACCCTGGGACAACACAAGCTATACGCCAACTTGGAAAAATTATCCTTTGGCATGGATAGGGTCCATTACTTGGGCTACATCATTGATTATCATGGAATACATGTGGATCCAACCAAGATCCAAGTCATCCATGACTGGCCAGCCCCAACCACACTCACTGAGCTTCAGAGCTTCTTGGGCCTTTCCAATTTCTACCATAGGCTCATGTTGGGATTCTCCCATATTGCATGGGCCCTCAGCCAAATAACCAGGGGTGGTGGTAAGAAAAAATTTTCATGGGGCTAGTCCCAACAAAAAGTGTTCGATTATTTGAAGCAACGCTTCTTCTCAACCCCATTAATTTCACTACCAGACCTAAAACAACCCTTTGAGATCAAGATAGATGCTTCAGACAATGCTTTGGGCATTGTTCTCACTCAGAAACGCCACACTGTGGCCTATCATAGTGGGACACTATCCGATGTTGTCCATAATTACTCTACTTACGACAAAGAAATGTAATTGAATGTGCAAGCATGATGCCAGTGGAGACATTACATTATTGGGAAGGAGAAATTCATCCACATTGATCATAAGCCACTTCAATTTATGTAGAAACAAGGAAAATTATAAAATGATCACCATCAAAAGTGGTCCACATACTTACATCAATTCCACCTTAACATAAAGTATAAAAAAGGAAGCACCAACCATGTCGTTGATTGCCTTAGTAGACTTCCAGTTGCGACACTCGCCACAGTGCTAGACTCTTGTGGCCATGAGACCTCTGGATGGCCCCAACTCTATGAGCAGACTTAGACTTCGCCACCACCTACCAAATGTTGGGTGAAAATGTAGTTGTCTATAATTTCCATCTTCAGTATGGGTTGTTGTGTCTTCTGGGCCATATCTATGTTCCATCAAGCGAGCGAGCAAAGCTTATTTGGGAAGCACACTATAATTGGGTGGCAGGACACTTTGGCATTGAAAAGATAGTGGAGATGCTACAAAAACATTTCTACTAGCCGAAACTTCAACAAGAGGTCAACAAGTATATCAGGTCCTACACTGCCTATGCTATTTCCAAACTAACCACTAAGAAACAAGGCCTATACACCCCTCTTTCTACTCCTAAGAGGCCATGGGAATCCATATCAATGGAATACATGTTATGTCTCCCATCCACCAAGTGGGGAAATGACTGTGTTTTTGTGGTAGTTGATCACTTTTCTAAGATGTCGATTATGGTTGCCTACAAGAAGACCATCACAACAAAATCCACTACCAATATCTTCTTTGAACGAGTCTGGGTACATTTTGGAATCCAAAAAACCATTGTTTCATATCAATATAGTTCGTTTCTCAGCAAATTCTTATCGAGCCTATGGTCACTGCTAGACACCAAGCTCACCAAATCCATAGCCTTCCACCCCCAGAAAGATGGGAAAACTGAGGTCGTAAATCGAATGATCATACATATCCTACGCATTTATAATTCCAAGCACCCTCACACATGGGATGAGAGTCTTCCCTATATCCAACATAGCTAAACCCAAGCCTTGCATAGCTTAATTGACCACAACCCCTTTCAGGTGGGGTTGGGATTCCAGCCATTGGGTCCCATAGATGTTACACTTCCCCTTGCGGTCACCTCGACCAAATCATCTCTTTCTCCAACTGAAGCTGACAAAGCCACCCAATTCATTGGGTGGATCCAACACATCCTCCAACAGGTTTAGAATATCCTACAGAAGTCCAATTACAAGTACAAGCAGTGCCATGGTCAACATCAGGTGCCACATAAGGCGAAAAAGTTTGGTTTCACTTGTAGAAAGAACACCTTACAGGACCCCATAAGAAGATTTTCCCACTCCATTATGGGTTTTACACCATCACCAAGGCTATGGGGGATAAATCATTTGAGCTCAACATTCCTCCTTTCCTTGGCTTGCACCCAGTGTTCAACGTGGACCTCCTTCAGCCTTATTTCCCACCATTATTGGACACCTCAGACGTAGCAGAACAACTAACACCAAAATAGCTCAACCTCGACTACATAAAATAGGAATATAGTGATCATATTGTGGACATACATATCAAGGGCACTCGACATCAAAGGATCCATCTTTGTCGAGTCATCAAAGCATGGAAGCTCCTGCACTAAGGCAAGTGTCTCACCCAGGGCTAAATTCAACAGAAATTTCCTCATTTGATGGGGGAACTCATCGCAATGGGGACCATTTATTCCTAAGGAGGGAGGATTGATCTAGGTGGATATTGGTTCCCACCCACGTTTTCCATATGCCTCAAAACAACTTTATGGAAATTTTGGCAATTTACTAGTTTTAGCAGTTTTTCGAGTCCTAAACTTTCGGATCCGTTTTGAGGCCCTAAACGACGTTTTTTTGGGTATCTTCCGGTCGAAAATTTTCATCATGAAATTTTCATCAACAATTGTAGTCCTCAGATAGATCTTTCCAAAGGGCTATTGTGCACCTAAAATGGAGATCGTATGAAAATGTTACGACCTCGGGAAGTTGATGTACTGACTTACCCAAATGGGGCCCACGTGACTTTTGGCGCTTCGTCTCCTAGGGTTAAATTTCTGGATTTTTATGGATTTTGACACTCCTTTTTATTGTAAAAAGGCCTTCATATATTCATTGTAATCATCTTCTTTCAAATGAGAAGAACCGTCACATCTCTTCTTAGAGATAATCCACCACCATTCCAACAAGCTTGTTTTTCGTTGCATTTTGCAGTTTCAAGTTATTTCCTTGTTGAATAGAAAACCAATTTTATTGTTTGTGTGTTATTTTGTGTTAAGCATCTGTTAATAATATGTAGTCATTTCCTTATTCTCATAAAATATGTATCAAGAATTTACCTCTATGTAGGATCTAGTGGTGTCGTATCATGTTGGAATAATATCTAGGTGCCTCCATCAAAAGATGTTATCGACTTGCAATAATCAAGGAAATGGTAGTGACAAAAAATATCATGAAGGACGAGAAATAAGTGAAGAAGAAGAAGAAATAGGTGAGAGGTAACATGTTAGGGAGATAACCCCTTACATAGGTAGAACAATGTATTCCGATGTAATAAAGGTCAATATTAATAAGGCCTTGCAATAAGGTAGAATAAGTTGAATGTAAGAAGACCTAATAGAAGCTTCCGCTTCTTGAAGGATCTTCCTATAGATGGTTCTATTGATAGAAATATTTAGTATAAATAGTAGTCGAGGGTATGAGAACCATAGATTGGATATTATTGTAATAGATCTCTACTCGACTGGAGGTTTCCCCCTCGAAGAGGCCCTTGAACATTGCTCTCAGTAATTGAAGTGATCTGTTTGGTGTTATTTTGTTATCATTTCAGTATTATTGTGGTGTTATTTTGGTTATATTGTTGTTTATATGCCATTTCTAGAATTATATTTCTGTTCTGGATACTTTTTATATATGGAATATTACAAGTGGTATCAGATCACTTTCCTTGGAAGAAAATTGTGGGTTAAATTGTTTTCAGGGTAGAGATGTATTCTGGCATCTTTAAGCCACATAGATTTGTCGTTACGTGCATAAACCTATGGTTGAGGGATTCATACATGTAGGAAATACAAGTGGTTCTTAAGAGCGCATCTGTTGGGAACCCTTGTAACCCCTGTTGGTACCCCTTTGATTAGTAGCACATTAGACAACACGTGTGTACAGATCAACCTAGATTTCCTGAAGCCCTCTTTAGACAAATTGATCGGATGCTCGACTTTTATAGTGTTGCTAAGAAAAACACTTGGGAATATAATCTCTAGTACCTGGGTGGTCGGGTAGTACAGTTAAGGGCATGGTCTAGCCTCCTTAGTTAGTGCCCTGAGATATTGGGTTGAGTACTACTATTAGACCCTGCACGTATATTAGAGGGTTATAGCATAGGAAACACCCTTATCTGTAGAACCCTTGAATACCTAACCGTTAGGTAAGGAAACAAAAGAAATTAAAACAAAGAAGATCTATTGTCATGCAACTGTGCTCAGGTTGCCAAATCACTACACATTTCTTCCTGGTTAAGCATTTGGGCATTTCATCACTACGATATTCTTCAGACTGGAGTATAAATCCA
Organism: Picea sitchensis; assembly: GCA_010110895.2. Taxonomy (NCBI): domain Eukaryota; kingdom Viridiplantae; phylum Streptophyta; class Pinopsida; order Pinales; family Pinaceae; genus Picea; species Picea sitchensis. The sequence continues at coordinate 48,627 of SNQJ01S0026606.1, forward strand.
CAGGTGTAAAAACATTTGCACCATTATTTGAGACCTATTCCATTGGATTTTTTTTTTTTTAAGTAAAAAAGGTGGAGCCTAATATATTACCATAAACAAAATACATAAGTTGTTGGTGATGCTAGTTTTCCCGACTGAGCAGGAAACCAGGACAGCTAGGCATCCTTGTCCATTTGTCACCCAGTTTGCAGAATTAACAAAATTAACAAAATTGATGGTGCTACGTCCTGCCTGAAGGAAACCAGGACTAGCAGTCTCGAGCATGAAACTAGTTATCCTGACTAGTGCTAAGAAATACTGGTAACTAGCTATCTCAAGGCATAAATTATAGCAACAAAAAACAAGTCTAGTTCTGAACATTTAAGTAACCTTTGAACCGTGATGCTTGTCCTTGTCCTTGGAGTGCCTCCATCTTGCTGGGAATGAATGGGCTCGCACGCAAGTCGAACATTGTTTCTTTGGCGGAGTTTTGGAATGTGCCGCAAAGAACATGTCAAGTCTCTGATCCATTCACGCAAGGCGGAAGATCTGGTCTTCCAGCATATTCCTCATCTCAAAGATGATATTGAGGTATCCCCAGTCAACTGTAGGTGGCTGCTCCAGGCGGTGGCTGTCCATTAACTCCTCGCTGGTGGCCGCTTCTGCTTCCTACTTCTTGTGCCATTGTCGTGCTTCTACTTGCCCCTCTGCTTCCTTGGTAGTTTCGGGAGGAACCTCTTCTTCCAAAAAATAGGGGGAGTAATGTGTCTCTGCGTTGGTTGCATGAGGGCTGAGCATACTGCTTGCAGGCGGTGGTTTGCTATCTGGGCCAAATTTCGAGCTCAGGTTCCAATTTTTCGACACCATAAACAGGGTGTGCTCAGGAGGGCTTTCCAAGCCTCCTTCCAGGATGACTTCCTCCACATATGCCATTGGAGGCATTCATGGTCTATTCCTTCATCTCTTAGCTGCCATCACCATGGATTTCTCAAAGTTCTCCTTTCTCTTGCGCCGTGACTCCGTCATGTACCATGCAGCTCCCCTTCGTGGTTTCCCTCAAGCTCGGGGCATGGTGGGGGTCCAGTGAATTTCCTGGGTGCTTTCTCGAGCAATCGAACTGCTCCTGAGTATTGGCAGGGTCACCGAGTTTTTCCACTATTCCAGTGAAATGGACGAGAGGCTGCTGCAGTTCTTCTTTGCCAGTGGAGTGGAGGCCTCAGGGAGTGATCGAATGCTTGGTCTTACGGTTTGGACAATGAATGCGAGTGCTAAAACAATGGCCATAGAAAAAACAATCACCATAGCCATTAAAGTCTGCTGGGTAGTGTGTTGATGGCGGGTACCCTTCCCTTGCACGAGGGGCCTCGTCATTTGAATGCGCCTGCGCAAATTCATGCTAAGTTATGGTCTGAGGTGATGTGAGCCATTGGATGCATTAAAGCTGCGTCCCGGCTCGCTCCCATGTGGCACCATTGCGTCCCGTGTCACCCCATCTGGGGGACTTATTCCATTGGATTGATCTCTTCACCGTTATCACATTCATAGATATCATTTTTCAGAAAAATGTTTGACCCCACCCACCCCGTTTCGGTTCCCTCGTCATCATGGTCCATACCCTTAGACAAGACTTGGAAGCTCACTTCAATACCTTGCAATCTAATTTCATAGAGACCCAACAATAAGTGAGAAAACTCAGTGCCAATGTTGTCACCATCAATACAACCATGCAATCCTCCATTGCCACCTCAATCAAGGAACTCAAACAATACATGAATACCCATATTGAATCTGTTGTTTCAATGATCTACACCAAGCTGCATATCCCTGTAGATAACCCTTTATTTGACCCACTTCCACATATCAAATATGAAACTTCCTCTCATTCCCATAATTTTCAGCCCCATCACTTTCAGCGTGAACTACGCCTTCCATGGGTGGATGTGACCAAATTTGATGGCTTAGATCCCATTAGTTGGGTAACCCAAATAGAACATTATTTATCTTTATACGACATTATAGATGACTTGGCCAAACTCTGATATGATGTTCTCCATCTATATCAAGAACGTTGGTAATGGTGGAAATGGAGAAAAAATTCCCGTCAAGGGTGTATTGCTTAGACACACTTTGTGGCAGAGCTTTATGAACTTTTTGACACTAACACCAATCATTTAGGAAGTTTGACAAAGTTGAAAAGATCTAGAACAGTGGAAGACTTTATAACTTCTTTTGAGTTCCTGTATTTTCGGACAGAGGGCATGTCTGATGCCTTTTTTCAAGAATGTTTTATCAGTGGCCTCAAGGATGTGATTTGTGCCCATGTCCTCATGGCTCAGACTCAGAGTTGGGTGGAGTCTACTAAAAGAGATAAAGAATCACAACAGGCTGTATCTTCTCAAAACCGGAAACCCTCCTTTATTCCTCGCACTAAACCAATAAATCCCACTACTCCCTCTGCTCCACTAAATATACAAAAATTGACTAGGGTTGAAATGGATGAACGCCAACTCAAAGGCCTTTGTTGTAATTGTGATGAAAAATATTTTCCGGGCCACAAGTGTAAAGAACAAAATGTTTTTATGGCCATCTCGGAGGATGTTTTAGAAGAGGTTGTTGAAACTCCTCTTATGTCTGAGTTACCTGAAACCATGAACATAACCCCTCCCTCATACCCTCCCGGTGTAGAACCAGTCATTTCCCTAAATTCTCTCACTAGTTTCTCTAGTCCCCAAACCCTCAAGCTAATTGGTTACATCAAGCATAGGAAGGTCATCATTCTGGTTGATAGTGGCAGCACCCATAATTTTATTCATCGCCACATTTCCCAAGAAACTCATTTCTATATCCATGTAGTTAATAATTTCCAAATCATGATTGCCAATGGTGGCTCCATGAAATGTGGAGGGCATTGTGAAAATGTGTGTCTCCAAATTGGTGACTACCACCTAAAATCTCATATGTTTGCTATCAACATGGGCGGTTGTGACATTGTGTTGGGTGCAGTCTAGCTAAAGACTTTGGGTCCCATTCTCATGGATTTCAAGGAATTAACCATGCAATTTGACTAGGAGGGTCAAAAATATAAGTTCCAAAGCATCACCTCCGGTTCACCAGATATCATTAGTTCTCAGCATGGAAAAGTTACTAAAAAAAGGTCATTCTAGCGTTATTTCCCAACTCCATGCCATATAGGCAACTGAGACAACCTCTATGCCACAAGACCTCCAATCCATCCTCTCTAAACATCAAGTGGTCTTTTCCACTCCCTAGGGACTCTTGCATTCCTGTGGTGTTCATGATCATTCCATTCCCCTTATACCAGGAAGCCTCCCTCCCAATATCCATCCCTATCATCACCCCTTTTCCCAAAAAAATGAAATTGAGAAAATGGTTCAAGAACTTCTTAACACATGAATTATCTGCCCTAGTATGAGCCCCTACTCTTCTCATGTGGTCATGGTACTAAATAAATAAGGTTCTTGGCGCATATGTCCTAACTTTTGCGCCCTCAACAAACTCACCATTAAATACAAATTTCCCATTCTTTTCATTGATGACCTCTTGTATGAATTGAGTGGTGCCCAGTTCTTTACTAAACTTGATATTCATTCTAGATACCACCAGATATGTATGAAAGAGGTAGACATTCCTAACACTACCTTTAGAAATCATGAAGGTCACTATGAGTTTTTGGTCATGCCCTTTGGCTTGTGTAATGCCCCCTCCACCTTCCAAAGCCTCATGAATCATGTCTTTCACCCCTTTCTCTGTCATTTTTTATTAGTTTTCTTTGATGATATCCTCATCTATAGAAAAACCTGGAAACATGACCTTGCTCATGTGGACCAAGTTCTCCATCTACTATCTCAGCACCAACTTTTCCTAAAACAATCTAAATGTTCTTTTGGCAGCTCAGAAGTTGAGTACTTGGGCCATATTGTTGGCAAGAATGATGTCAGGGTGGATCCTAAAAAGATTGAAGCTATGAAAGATTGGCCTCACCCAAAGACTCTCAAAAGATTGTGAGGATTTCTGGGCCAAACAGTTTATTATTGCAAGTTTTTTAAGAATTATGGAAATATTTCGACACCTCTCATGTCACTCCTTAAAAATAATTCTTTCACTTGGACCCCAACAACTGCTCAAGATTTTCAAACCTTGAAGATGGCCATGTGCACCACTCCAGTCCTGGCCCTTCTTGATTCCACAAAGACATTTTTCCTAGAATGTGATGCTTTAGGGAAAGGTATTGGCGTTGTCCTTATGCAAGAGGGTCAACCTTTGGCCTTTACGAACAAACAACTATCTGAACGTAATTTGGGAAATCAATCTTTGAAAAGGAAATGTTGGATATTCTACATGTCATTGATTTGTGGCGCCCTTATCTATTGGGGAAATGCTTCCAAATTAATACAGACCATCAAATCCTCAAGTATTTTCTGGAACAACACATTTCCTCCCCAGAGAAACAAAATTGGGTGACTAATCTATTTGGATATGATTATGAGATCATTTACAAGAAAGGAAAAGACAATGTGGTGGTTGATGCACTTTCCCAAAAATATGAAGATGAAGGATCCCTTTTTTCTCTCTCCTTCATTGTACCAAATTGGCTCTAAGTCGTTCGCCAGGAATGGCTACATGATCCCAAAAGTTTTCATCTGATACAACAATTGCAGTCCAATTCTCTAGTTTCCCCAAGGTAATCCTGTCTCCATGACGAGTTTCGATACAAATGCCATTTGTATTTAAGTAAATAGTCAAAACTTAAATCCACGGTGTTTTCTGAGCTTCATGCTACACCCATAGCTGGGCACTCCGGGTTTACCAAAACCTACGACAAGGACAAACGTTCTTTTTTCTAAGATGGTATGAAACAAGATGTTTGTAATTTTGTGGTCAAATGTGATGTGTGTCAATGCAACAAGGGAGAAACAGTCAAATCTCCTGGAAAACTGCAACCGCTTCCAATTCCACCTGCTATTTGGAGGGATATCTCTATGGATTTTATTACATGCTTACCTAAATCAGGTAATAAATCATTCATCATGGTGGTAATTTATTGCCTTTCCAAGTATGCTCATTTATGTGCTCTTCAACACCCATTTAGAACATCCACAATGGCTCAACTTTTCATGGATCAGGTATTTAATCTTCATGGCATGCCGCATTCTATTGTTTCTGATCATGACCCAACTTTCACCAACAATTTTTGGCAAGAACTATTCAAGTTACAAGGCACCCAATTACATCTCAGCACAAATTATCATTCCCAGACGGATGGTCAAACTGAAGTTGTCAACAAGTGTTTGGAAACATATTTGAGGTGTTTTTCATCGAAAAAGAAAAATCAATGGGCTCAATGGTTACCCCTAGTTGAATGGTGGTACAACACTTCATACCATACAACTACATGCATGACTCCTTTTGAAGCAGTCTATGGACAAAAGCCACCTTTAGTTCTCTCTTATTTACCAGGTGTCTCGAAGGTCAAGGCGGTTGACCAAATGCTTATAGTTTGAGAGGCTATTCTCCGTACCCTCAAATAGAATTTGTTCATGGCTCAAAATCGCATGAAGAAACAAGCAGATCAAGGTTGCTTTAAACATCAATTTGCAGAAGGGGATCAGGTGTTTCTTCGACTGCAACCTTACAAGCAAAATTCCCTCAAGGACAACCATTGTCAGAAGTTGGCACCAAAATTTTATGGTCCTTATATGGTTCTCAAGCATGTGGGATAGGTGGCCTATCAGTTAGATTTCCCTAGTCATTCTAAGCTACATCCTATTTTTCATGTTTCATGCTTGAAGAAGGTGATTGGAACTGAGTTCCAAACTCAAACCAACCTTCCCGAGTTGGACGAAGAAGGCTCCATTTGGATACAACCACAAGTAGATTTGGACCAACGTGAGCATCTCCTGCATCCACGAACCATCAAGGAAGTGTTAGGCCAGTGGAAAGATACAAATCCAGCAGATGCCACTTGGGAACCAACTACCATTCCGCAGCAATTTCCACATCTCAAGCCTTGAGGACAAGGATGTTTTTAAGGGGGAGGACATGTTAGGGAATTAACCCCTTACATAGGTAGAACAATGTATTCCTATGTAATAAAGGTCAATATTAATAAGGCCTTGCAATAAGGTAGAATAAGTCGAATGTAAGAATACCTAATAGAAGCTTCCACTTCTAGAAGGATCTTCCTCTAGATGGTTCTCTTGATAGACATATTTAGTATAAATAGTAGTCGAGGGCATGAGAACCCTAGCTTGGATATTATTGTAATAGAGCTCTTCTCGACTGCAGGTTTCCCCCTCAAAGAGGCCAATGAACATTGCTCTCAGTAATCGAAGTGCTCTTTCTAGTGTTATTTTGTTATCATTTCAGTATTATTGTGGTGTTATTCTAGTTATATTGTTGTTCATCTTCCATTTATAGCATTTTATTTATGTTCTGCATAATTTTTATATCTGGAATATTACATAACGATGTTGGAAAACACACGTATTCCAATAGAGTATGGACACCTTTAGTAGCCACTCATAGAACCATATACAATATCAACACATCGATGTTTTGATGTGGTAAAAACTCTATGGGGAAACATCCAGGAGTCCAACAAACATGGCTACGTGTAGAAATTTATTAATACAAAAGAAAAATATTCCACATATATTTACAAGAGAGTTTCTCACAATCTATCATCAACAAATGACCTTCCATTCTCTTTAAATAGAGACCATGGACCAAAAAGGTGTTAATCCATGAATCAATGTATTTTTTAATATTGAGGATAATATGAACCATTGGATCACTCTATGTCGATAACATATTGTGACTATCGTATTATATAACTATAAATGCATACTAAAAAAACAAACTTTTAACTAGTCACACATTAGACCAGGTTGATATTAACTAACTCATGTGTGTCTAAATATCCTTATATCCCCCCTTAACAACAACTTGGGATAATATTGAAGAATATACAATGGTGACACAAGAGGAGAAGGAAGGAGTCATAAGAGCCTATCCCCCCTTAATGTCCACTTCTTGAACTTCTAACATAGATTGAAGTTTGGAAAACATCTCTTTTGCAAGAGACTTTGTGAAAATGTGTGCAACTTGATATTTTTTAGGATAGAAGAGAACTTTAATAACTTGATCATTAATGATCTTTATGATGAAGTGCATGTTGAACTAGATCTTTGGCGAGATTGATGGCACTTTGATTGTCACATTAGAAAGTTTTCATATGTTGTTGCTAGAATCCAAACTCTAAAATGATTTCTCAAATCCATACAACTTCTTGACTTGCATTAACCATTGTTTGATAATATTCTTATGCTGAAGAAAGAAAATAACATGTTGTTTATTATAGGCTCAAGTGGCAGGTCTTGAACCAAGGATGAAAACATATCCTACAATAGACTTTCAATCATCATGGTAACCAACCCAATTTGAATCAGTGAAACCAACCAATAAAAGAGCCCCCCTGAGATGTAATGTATTACAAACTAAACTGCACCCCACATATATAGAAGTATCATTTTAGCTACCTTCTAATGGATTTCATGGGGTTTTTTCATATACCATGCAATAAGAAAAACAACAAAGGAAATATCAGGATGGGTATGAGTCAAGTATAAGATGCTACCAACTAAATGATGGTACAAAGCGACATCAACTTTGAAAGAAGTACATGTGGAAACAAGTTTGACTCATGTTGATCGCAAAATGTGTTAAGTCTTTCATAAATTCTCTCTTCTATTCCTTTAATATACTTAGAAATGTTATTTGACATAAATATAAGGAAAGAAATAATTGTTGTTCCCATGAGAGACTATATTGAGATTTGGTTAAAGAATTTCTTAACCCAAAATAACAGAACTACATCAAGAAGAGTTAGTTGCAACCGATCACATAATTTCAATGAAAGAGATTACAAAAGGAACCTTAGAAAGCAGATAACACATGAACAAAATCCATCACAGTAAGTAAATTGGTCATCTTTTGTAATCCCTTATTCTTTATACTTCTTGTTGAGAAATCATTCAGTTGTCATTAGAGGAAATTTGTTCGAAAAATGGGTCCTATAAGAAAAAATATGTTTGTTGAGTTGGAAATTCAATAACTAATAGAATTTCAAATAGTTGAGTCAACCATAATCATTGAGTTGGAAATATAAAAGTCAAGGATTATTATGTGTTATGTTTCTATGACAATATTTAACCATATGTACACCTCAGCTTAGCTAAGATCTTGGTGAGATCGTATCGATATATGTTCATCATCTTTGAAATACTCAATAATGAATATTTTGTATTATTAGTACTTTTGTTATTTATTGTATGATATCTATTATCATTTATTTATTTATTATATTTTCATTATTCTTATATATCAATAATAATGTGTGCTTCCATTATATATTAATAGTGTATTGCTGTTATTATATTATATAATAATAATATTATATCATATAGTTATTAATTTTTAATATTATATAATTATTATATAATATTTAATTAGTAGTTATAAAGTTGTAATATACTTATTAATTTAGTATTACATACTTTTTATCTTATAATTAATTCATATTAATTGGTAGTGATGATGATGATGATGATGATGATGATTAACGTACACTGAGACCAAATTGATCTATCAAACCTTAAGAGGGTAAGTGATTACTAGAAATTCTTTAAAATTTTGTTTCTGTGCTCGAAAAGCATTAAGAGAAGATTTCCAACATCACCGTATTTTTGTTGAGTTAAAAGGTTAGGAAGGTTGGTAGTGTGACAAATATTTTGAAATTGAGATCTAATCTAGGTATAGGATGGACAATCTAAGAGAAAGTGATTTTCATATTCAACCTTGTTAGTGTCATTAAGATGACACACTCTTTCATCCCATGGTGTTTTAGGAATTTTCCAACACCCAGTTTCACTATGGAGCTCTAGAGAATTTATTTTTATCTTAGCAATGCTTATTTTTTCCTTTACACTTGTCAAGATAAAGAGATAATTTTGATCTTCTAGATTAGGGTTGAGTACATCATTACAATACCTTCATTTTATTTTTTCCTCTATCTCTTGTGACACCACATTTTCTCCTTAAATTTATATTTAATGATATTTTTAATAGTATCCTTATTCTGAAAAATGGTATCTTTCATGATTCTCCAATGGCTTAGCTAAGACTGGGCATCTTTATGACATTCTTGCTTTAGTCGAACATGGTTATGAATGGATTTCAAATAAAATTTAGGAAGCCTCTTGTCTTCTATGTTGTTTAACTTGTTCTTATACATTAGGTATATAGTCATATTCATGCTCTCAATGGGGGAAAGGATTTCCTCTAAGAGGAGGATGAGATAGATCGTATTTCTTTTAATTTTGAGATTATAGGTTATAAAATTCTTTTGGATTTTCTTTATCTTTATCTAGGATTCATGAGAGATACAACATCCCCAAACTTTGCATCCATATAGAATAACAAGCATAAAAAGTGTCTAAAAGAGGAGTTTTTTCTTATCCCATATCCAAATATTGGTTGATTTACAATTGTTTTCAAGAACATAATAATCTTTCCATCCCCCAAGAATCCTTTTCTCAATTCTAAAATTCTAGTTGAGCTTGTGGTGAATATCGATTCCAATATATTTGTATGAAGTAACTTCCTCCAAGTTGTGTTTTTCATATATGAAGGTATCATAAGTGATATTATTGTATTTAATGATCATGACCTTAGTCTTGTTAGTATTAATAGTCATTACCCATATTGGAGAAAAAATACTTGAGGATTATTAGTTGACTTCCAATATCGTGGGGATTTCTCTCCATAAGAATGATATCATCATCATAAAGAATAAGATTCATGACTATACAAGTGAGAGTAGGGCCGACACAACCTACTTCTCCCAAGCAATATTATAACTTGTTAATGTATATGCCAACAAGTGTAGGGGACAAGGGACAACCTTGATTGACACCAATATTGTAGTTAATCTCTTCTGACCATCCCTCGGTGTTATTAAACTTGGAAATAACATTCCCATACAACCTTATTGTAGCAACCCTCAACTCGAAAGGAACTTTTATCTCTTCCAACCTTTCCCAAAGGCTTTTCTTGGGAACTATATCAAACTCTTTTCTAAAGTAAAACAACAACAAAAAATATTGGTTTTAGTATTGTAGAACTCTTCTACAATGATCCTGAAGGTCACAATATGGTCCACAATTGAGTGATATATCCTAAACCTGACCTGGTCATTAGCTCTTTTGACGTGCATTTATAGCCAAAGGCTAATCTTATTTTCCAAAATAATTCCATAAATATTGGCTAAAATCAAGATAATCAAAATGGTCCTATAATTAGAGGGAATGTTTATATCCCCATTTTTAAAAATAGGAACAATGAGGCTTTTCATCTAGGTTTTAGGGAATCCCTTCTTGTCTACTAAATTGAATATCTTGTGTATGTGAGGGATGAGGATAGGCCCTACGATTTTAAAAATTTCATCTTGGTAGCCTTCAATGCCGTTATCTTTCCCATTTGCAAGTTTCTTAACCCCAAACTCTGTGTCATCCAAAGAAAAAACTTCATCCTTTGTTGGGACAATAGGAATGGTGTCCATGACATTATGTAAATTGTAAATAATTTTAAGGTGTGAATTATATTACCTTAAGGGAATCATATTATTTTATGTAGTATTGTGGATTATAATTTACCTCCAAAAATTCTTAGGATCAATCTCAAATAGTTGTGAAATATGTTCTTTCCTTTTATTGATATAGTACCTTTTTTCCCCTTTTAATTAGGGATTTGTACTTATTGATCTTATCATGTTTTAAGGACTCATTAGAAGCATCCATAATTTATTTCCTAGAAATTTTACATGCTTTATCATACCAAGGGTTGGATTTTCTATTATTATTTTTACAAGACACCTTGAAAGAGAACTTGTTAATAGAAGTGGGAAGGGTAGTTGTAAAATTATGATAGAGGTCTTCAATTTTGTCCTTATAATTTAGGAGATGTAATTTAGTATTTAAATCCTTTAAGAAAAGGTCAAATTTACTTAGTCGATCAATACAAAATAACAAATTTCTATATACATATTCTTAGCATTGATGTCTGAAATTTCTAAATAAATGTACGGATTGAGAGGGTCAATGTTATGAAGTTGAATGAAAGGAGAAAATTTATTTCTAATATATAACATTTTTCCTCCTCTCCCTCTATGGTAGAAATTTATGTTCCATGTAGACCACAAGAAAAATCCTTCTATGTTAGGGACCTTAGACTCTTCCTGCTTCCAAGTTTCTACTAGATAAATAGTATCAATATCACTCAGGATTCAACTTATCATAGGACCTTTGCATCGTGGAAAGACAAGAAAGTTTCAAAAAATGATCTCTAGTGTCCTAAATTCCTATTTATTACTATCATTATGGTCTCTATCCCTAACAATACCTTTTGAACTACCTTCCTTAATTCAACTCGGTCTTCGAGAATGAGGTCTTCATTTATAAATGTTCCTCACCCTTTTAATCTCATACATTTACTGAGTGTGCTATATGTATGGTCATTACAAATTACTTTGACACATATCAACCTATCTTTGTCAATTAATTTTCCTAGCCTCTCTACTTCTAGGAGGTAAGTTGTTTCAATTTGTTATTTATTTTTTAACTCTTATTTTACTATTGCTAGTGTATCCTCCTCTTGGTGTTCTTTTATACCAAATATTATGAGGTTCAAGGATATTTCATTAAACCCATGGTCCATTT
>SNQJ01S0026606.1:75317-105413 GCA_010110895.2 Picea sitchensis
TCATACACATTGTACACAAATGTTTACATGGAAACCCAACTAGGATAAAACCACAAAACCTTTTCTTAAGTAGTTTCATTTTATAAGCACCAACTTGAAGGAAGCACCCACTCCCTGGTTTTTCCAGCACCTACTAGAAGAAAACACCAATCCCCTTGGAGTATTTTAAATTATGATACATGATCAAATTAAGATTTAAATACAATCCCAAAATCACTTCTGAAGTCTACATACAAAACTGCTCACAAATGTCCCTCAGATTTGTAAATTTGTAAGATTCTCCACGAGCTCAATTTTCCATTTTTTATTATAAAACTTGGACCTCATATATTAGGATATTTAATCCTTCTAATGAGAAAAATAGTATTCAATTTGGACCTAACAAGCTTCATATATAATTTTTTTTATCTCGAACACTTGTTTGGAACTAGTTTTTGGATTAGTCACAAACCCTAAATTCCTACAAGTATAAATTTGTACCTATAAAGAATCATAATTTGAAACTTGCACCCAATATACTTCAATATATTCTGTTAAATTGCTCAAAGTTTCACTCCTTGAATCATCCCAAAAAAAACATTATAGAAAAAATGACAAGATGATTCATTTTGAAGAAGAAAACGCTAGTTTTAAGAACCTCAACTTACACTGAGTATAACTCCAAAAATGTAATGAGTCAAGACTTGCAATTGATACCCATGATTCTTCACTATCTATTATGAAACACCTATGAGTTTCACTATCTGAATCATTCTAAAAAAAGTGTGATGTCGAAATTGCCAAGATGACCTTCAGATAAAACCCTATAGCAAATCATCAGAAGACTTCATCTTCCATTGGAATTTCATCCTTCTTCACTTCATCTTCCCTTGGAACTTTTTCCTTCTTCACTTCATATTCCCTTGGAAATTGTTGGGCCCGAGATATGATCAATTTTATGACAGTTATTAGACACTTTTGCCAAATGTACATATGTGTTTTTCATGTTTTGAAGGAGCTTTTTGAAGAATTTTATGCTAAAATGATATGATCTACACCAGGTACGTATGATTCTTGTTTAATGTTGATACTGAGTATAATTTATCACGTTTTTATGCTCCCAAGGATCTGATTCACATTTTTTGGTGTAATGGGGAAAAAACGCATGACGTTTCTGCTTTCGGCACTCAGTTTGAAAGTCCTTCCAGTATTTGATTTGGTATCCGATCCAACTCTTCGTCCAACAATGCATCTTGCACAAAAATGGTGGGCGATTTGGCCATTATGGTATTGGCGACTAGTGGTGGGAGAATCAGGAACATGGGTTTTTCTCGTGCTTTCCCCCTCTAGCTATTGAACTCCCGACCACTCAGTTTTGGTTGTTAAACAGGGCGATTATTGGCCCACTTCATTTCGGTAGTTAAGGCATCATTTAATGTAAATTGTCGAATTTAGACGTGGTTCGACCTTCCTATGGTCGACCACTTGGTATGTAAACATTATAAATACCACCATGGTGGTCAGATAATTGTAAAGGAAGTAGAAGAACTAGTGTGATAGGAAAAACACGATTTTACTTTGTTTTGCTATTTTTCACTGCCAGATTATATAGAAACTATGTTTTTGAGTTTTTATAGTGAAATCGAATTGTTGAGTTAATGGTGTAATTTTAGGAAGTGAGCACGACTTCCTGGGGGACCCACCAACAGTCTGATAACTGTTTTTTATGTTGTTTATGCATTTTATATATTAGTTGTTCTCTTTATTTCCTGTACATTCATTATCATTTTGTTAATTAGTTTGTTGTTGTAGTTTAATAGCTTTAACTCTCTTTTGCAAGTTAGTATGATTGATTGTGTTAGCATGCATTGATCTTGTAGTTAGGAATGAATTTACAAATTCCTATACTAACCCAATGTGCAATTAGATATTAGATTATGCTTTTATTTATGATTTTAGAATTAAATTTAAAACAGAGTTTTAAATAGAGTAGAATAGAGTTTTAATTTGAGTTTTCTTTAATAAGGATTTGATGGATGGATAGGATTAATTTTAGTTTTTAATTATAGATTGCTTATTTTATTTTTTATGTAGATCTTGTTTAATTAGTTGTTGATTAATGTATTTGGTAGTTTACTTTTTAATGTCATGTTTTAATTTATGTTCTTAAGCATTTTCCTTATTGCAGTTTGAATTGTTAAGATAGATATAGCATAGTTTCATTTTATGTACTTTCTTTTCTAGAATTAGATTGCAATTATATTTCCTAGTTAATGATTGAATTTAATTATGAAGATTGTTACATAACATAGAAGTACAATTAAAATCTCATTATATTGTTGATGGTTAATAATTCATGAATATGCAGGATAATTAACATTGTTTCCATAATGGCTAAATTCTCATTGAATTATTTAATCCATACCTTTCACTTTGCTATTGATATCAGTGTAGAGCTTATACTGCTTGAATTATCCTTTGTTTCCAAGTTCCATCAAGATATTATCAGACACTGGAGACATTCACACAACGACCAACACTATATTTGAGTTGTCATAGGTTAAAAGATAGTTTCCTTCTTTCGTAGATCAGAAGATAAAGTTTCTTTCTTTCATAGATCAGAAGATAGTTTTATTGTTGTTGTAGGATAGATAGTCTTTTTATTTGATAGGTTAGAGAGCAGTTTTTGTGTTGACACAACCTGCCTCCCACGAGGCACGATCGCCTCACCAGGACCCTCTTCCTCTCGGCCCTGAAGAGTTCTAAGTCTCTTCTACTTCCTTATCCAAAGTTCGCAACCCACAGCTCTTTCCACGCTACTCCCATGGTGATTTAATAGGAGAGGTCGAGATCTCGACTCTTGCAAATTCAATGGTCGGATGATGTCCCCTTCGAAACCTCGAGACCCGAGGTAAGTCAACGCTGACTTTCCCCTCGCTTATCGGGACCTTTGCTTTATCGCTTTTCGCCGATCGGGGTACTAAGGCCTCGGATTTCAACCTCCCGAGATTCGAGATGCCGATCTCGCGACCTCGCTTCCCCACGACCTCGCGACTTGCGAGACCAAATTCTTGTCCCTTCAACTCCTGAGACTCGATGTCCTGAGATTTCTCGCCGCATCAACTTGACTATGAATCATTCCATGTGCGAAAACACCGAGACTTCGCTTCTTGCGATCCCGCGATTTCCTCTACGTGAATCAAGAGCTTTACTTAACGAGCTCCCAAAACGCTCAATCCACGACCTTGAGTCGCGCTCCTCGTGATTCTTCGACCCTTCTGCTTTCACCAAGCTTCAAACTTTCTTCTATTCGCTCTGTGGACTTCACGTCCCCTTTATCCTTGTTTCACCTTCGAACAAGGAGCGTCTCTCCATGAGATGGTTCACCAACGTACGACTATTCCTCGTGACGGGTGAATTCTCCGTTCTATCTTCCACCCACTTTCCACTCAGAATCACAATTCTAAATCTACTTCTGGCCTGCACCCACCTAGCACGGCTCTAATATCAAACTTGCACCCCTAAGATGAGGATAAGAGCTTCCTCCAAGCAACCCCGCAGTCATGCATTTCTTGCGGACAAATTCAACTGCACCCTTGCAGGAATTCTCTAGTTCACCTAGAGAAACAATTAAAACTCATTCACTCATGCATTCAGATTTCAATTCTTCCATAAAATCACATACACAGCATATGAAAGAAATACGTAACAAGAAGCAACTATGCAAAGGCATAATGCCAATAGCACACAGAGAATAAACACATCCATGGAATTGAATCAATGCTTTCCTGTACTCCTTTTTCCCAGACTCACCTCTGAGACTTCAATTCAACCTGCTCTTCACCTACATGGTTCGAATAACCCAAAACAATCCTGGTAGAGGAGAATAAGAGTTTAACTGTAGAGCCCCTCGCGCACTCTATGCGGAGGAATTCAACTGCACTCTATGTAGGAATCTCCTGGCTCGAAACAAAGAAACAATTGAAACTCATTCTCGCCTCTCTCCCAGATTTCTAATCTGCCATGAAATCACATACACATCATATACAACGAAGGCATAAAAAGAAGCGAGTATGCAATAGCATAATATCAACAATACACAGAGAATAATCACAGCCATGGAATTGAATCAAAGCCTTCCTATTAATTCAATATCTGTACATGGGGACCCTTCACCAATTCTCTGCTTGCTCTTCTTGCTCCTAATGCTAATGCTACTTCCAATGCTAATCTGAATGATCCTCCATGAATACAATAATACAAAGGAGGGCGCCTATATTTCGTTTTCCCTCTCGAAATCCAAAACTGTCTAATCTAGACTTAATTAAATTATCTACTTACATTAAATCTAATAAATGCCTCAGCTACCTAAGGACGAGAGATTATCTGCTCAAGGTCCGTTACAATGTACAAGTGTGCTTCACCACATCAATACATTAATGTTTGGCGCACCATATATCAAAATATTTCGAAGTTTGAATGTCGACGCTCTCTAGTTGTCTTTTCTTTATTCCACGCACTGGCTAGCTTGATGAGGTGTAGATGCTCTTGCATCATATACTCCTCGGCTCAAAAGATTTCACGGGCTCCTGTCCATGAACTCCTGCACAGTATGCCCATTCTTCTGTATGATGGCCTCTGTCTCCCAGCTAGCATCCTCCATTGGGTGATTCTTCCATTTCACTAGGTATTCAAAATATTGCTTCCGCCTGGTCTTCTTTCCTGCTCACTTATCCAGTATGCACTCCATCTGCGGCTTCTGTGCAACTGGCAATTGTTTCTACCACTAGACCACTGGTTCCTCAATTCCAGTGTCTGCTTCATCAGTCCTGTATGGGTATAAATCCAAAACGTTGAAAATCGGAGATATCCCGATGCCCTCTGGCAACTCAAGCTCGTATGAATTTTCCTCGAATTTTTTCAAGACTCTGCATGGCCCAATCTTCTTCACCTTGAGATTGTTGTATGTTCCCCTTGGGAACCTTTCCTTCCTTAAGTGTGCCAGAACCATGTCTCCAACTTCAAACTGAAGTTGTCTCTTCTTTTGATTGGTTCTGCGCTTGTATTCTTGGTTTAACTTCTGCATTCATTGCTTCACCTCTGCGTGAAGTTCTTGCATCGCCTCAGTGAACTCTTCTGCTCTCGCACTGCTAGTTTCAGCTTGTCCTGACTCCCTGAGCTTAGAAACTCCCCTTGGCTGTGTCCCATATAAAATTTGAAATGGGCTCTTACCTATACTCCGATTCACCGAATCGTTGTACGCAAATTCCGCCTGTGGTAGGATCTGATCCCATCTGGTGTGATGCTCTGTCACTAGGCTTCTCAACAGATCTCCCAGACTCCTTTTTACCACCTCGTTCTGCCCATCTATCTGTGGATGGTATGCTGAGATGAATGCTAAGTCAATCCCCAGCTTCTTCCATAGCGTCCTCCAAAAATGACCTATGAACTTTGTATCCCGATCCAAGACTATACTTCTCGGCAACCCATGCAACCTCACAATCTCTTTGAAAAATAAATTCACGATGTGGGTCGCATCGCTGGTCTTATGACACGGTATGAAATGTGCCATTTTCGAGAACCTGTCCACCACCACAAAGATGGAATCCACTCCTCTATGCATTCTCGGCAATCCCAAGACAAAGTCCATGCTAATGGCTTCCCATGGCCTCTCAGGTATAGGCAATGGCTGATAGAACCCTGTGTTCTGCTTTCGGCCCTTTGTGTGTTGACATATCCTGCATCTGTCAATAAATCTCTTAACATCAGCGTGCATCCTTAGCCAAAAATACGATTCGCTCAGCTTGGCGAATGTTTTTTCATGCCCGAAATGACCTGCTAAGCCTCTACTGTGCTTCTCCTTTACCAAATTCTCTGAACTTGGTTCTCGGCTGTTTCGTATGCTTCCCTGAAATCAGCATCACCTGCATACATATCCTTCAGGTTTTCAAAACCCAAGGTCTTGACCCTGAATTCCTACAGCAGTAAGCATTTTTGGCTCAAGGCGTCTGCCACTTTGTTAGCAGTCCCCGAAATGTGCTTGATCACGAATGTGAAATTCTGCATATATTCCACCCATTTCGCATGCTTCTGATTCATCTTCTCCTACTGACTTACAAAATGCAGTGCATGATTATCGCTATACAATACAAACTCCCTAGGTATCAAGTAATGCCTCCACTTCTTCAATGCCTGTATGATGGCATAGAACTCTTTGTCATATGTGGAGTATTTCATCTTCGCATCATCCAACTTCTCACTGTAATATGCCACAGGTCTGTCAGCCTGACTCAAGACCCCTCCAACAGCATATCCGCTAGCATCACACTTCACCTGGAAGGTCTTCTGAAAATCGGGCAACACCAGAATCGGTTGCTCTGTTATCTTTCGCTTCAACAGACTAAAGCTCCTTTCAGCCTCTGTTGTCCATTGAAAAACCTTATGCTGCTTCTTCATCGTGTCCATCATCGCGACGCTAATTCCACTAAAGTTCTGAATGAACTTCCTGTAAAAAATATCTAAACCATGGAAGCTCCTTACCTCGAAGACATTTCTCGGTGATGGCCAATTCCTGATTACCTCCACCTTCTCGGGATCCATCTTCAACTTATTCGCTGAAATCACAAAACCCAAATAAATGAGTTATGTCTGCATGAAGGAACACTTCTTCAAATTAATCAGCAGCTTCTCCTGATGTAACCTCCTCATCACAGTGGCCAAATGTCTCAAGTGTTCAGCCTTTGTCTTGCTGAAAACCAGTATGTCGTCCAGATACACGACCACAAATTTGCCAATGAATTCCCGCAGGAATTCAGTCATCAGCCTCATGAATGTGCTCGATGCGTTTGTCAATCCAAACGACATGACTAACCATTTGTACAAACTTTCATTTGTTTTGAATGTTGTTTTCCATTCGTCTCCTTCTCTCATTCGGATCTGATGGTATCCGCTCTTGAGAACGATCTTGGAAAAGTAATTTGCCCCACTTAGGCAATCCATCAAGTCGTCCATTCTCGATAGTGGAAATTTGTACCTGATGGTGATCTTATTTATCGCCCTGGAGTCTGTACACATCCTCCAGCCTCCATCCTTCTTTGGACTCAGTACTGTCAGAACAACACATGGACTAAGACTCTCTCTGACTAGTCCTTTATCCAGTAGATCTTGTACCTGCCTTTTGACCTCCTTGTTCTCCTGAGGTGTCAACCTGTACGCTGCCTTGTTCAACAAACTTGCTCCGGGTATGAGGTCAATATGGTGACTCACACTCTGCACCGGTGGCAATGAACAAGGTAGTTCATCCATGATTATATCAGCGAACTCTCCTAGTAGTTCCTGAATCTCATCTGGCAAGTCATCCACTCTTGTGCTTGTCAGGACAATTCTCGGTTTCCTGACAACAAAGAACTGTGGATCTTCATTCTTCTCCATCTCTGTGAGAAGCTCTTTCCCACTCATGAGAAGTATCGTGATGCTCACCTCCAGCTTCACTTATTTATCTTTTATCGGCAACAGTGTGTGTATTTTCCCATCCTTCTCCAAGGTATAGGTGTTCATCCTCCCATCATGAACAACATTTCTATCAAACTGCCATAGTCTTCCCAATAATACATGACAGACATCCATGGGAATGACATCACACAAAATTTTATCTTTATACTCACCCATTTTAAATTCAACCAAGCATTGTCTCGTAACACATACCTGGTGCCCTTTCTGCAGCCATGACACTTTGTATGGACTCGGGTGTCTGTTCGTCTTCAGCTCCAATTTCTCCACCATCTCATTTGAAATGAGATTATCGGTGCTTCTGCTGTCCACGATGGCCTTGCATTTCCAGCCCTTGGTTTTGCATGTGGTCCTAAACAGTCAGCATCTTTGAGTTGTGTTCTCCACCTCTTTCTCAGGCTTCAAGAGAACTTCGTGCACCGTCAGCGACTTCCCACTTCTAGTGTCTTCATCTTCATTCTCAGCATCACACCTCTTCGCCTCAGCAACATGAGCTTTTCCTCTGTCCATTTTCCTGTCTGGATAATCCACAACTTTATGTCCGTCTTTCCACATGTGAAACATGTGATCACTCCTCCTCGGCCTCTTCCTCTACCTCGATTACAAGGGAATACATTGGCTTCAGCATAGTCGCCATCCTGCTCCGTATGCTGCCTCCTCGGCTCAGCATATTGCTGCCTTTGCTGTGAGGTTCCACCTCTTTCATCTTTTCCCTGAGGCTTCTTCCACTCCTCTTTGGGCTTCTATATTCTTTCTTGGGCAACTGCTTTGCCTCTGGGATGGCTCCTGCCTCGCCCTCGCTGACCTTGCTTGCAGCTGAGCTTCTCCTCGGCTTTTAGAGCCATCTGGTACGCATCCTCAACTGTTTGGATGGTAACCATGCTCAGCTCGTCTTGAATGTCATACCTCATCCCATTCAGGTATCTCGCCACCTTTTCATCATCACTCTCCTGATGACCAGCTCGAATGTTGAGTCTGTAGAATTCTTCGGTGTATTCCTTCACCATCATCATCTTCTGTCTCAGGTTCTGCATCCGCCTGAATAGAGTTATCTGGTAATCTCTAGGGATGAATTTCGCTTTCATCTTAGCGATCATCCTATCCCAGCCTTTTATCTTTTGTTTGCCTTTGCAGCGCCTATCCGCCTGCAATTCGTCCCACCATAAGGCCGCATGTCCCTTCAACTTCGTGACAGCATGCCTCTCCTTTTTGTCCTCTTCGATATCCTCATAATCGAAGTAGGTGTCGAGTGCTCGGATCCAATCCAGCAACTCTTCTGCATTTAGACCTCCCTCATAAACGAGAATTTCCATCTTCATCTTCGAGTTCATTCTCAAAATGGCTCTAATCAACCGCTCGGTTGATGCGTCTTCTGCAGTGACTTCTTCTACCTCATGTCCAGCCTCCTCTTCCACCTCAGAATCGCTGAACTCTCCTGCGCCGACTCCACATCTTTTCGCAGTCTCCATTTCCTCGAGCCTTGCTCAGAGATCTCGCATCTGTCTTTCTATCTCTGGGTTACCCGCTGGCCTAGCCCTTCTTCGTGCGTCCCTATCTTCATGATCAGGTGAATGCCTCTCTCTTCTGTGTGGCCCTTTGTCTTCTCTGTCTCTGCTACAGAAAGCAAAGATTCACCAGCTCTGATACCACTCTTATGCAAGTCGTGAGTATCAGAGTGCCTTCCTTTCCTCCTTCACTTCTCTCGCCTGAAATATACAGACAAGATTTCAAAGCTCTGATACCACTCTGACGCAACCTGCCTCCCACGAGGCACGTTCGCGTCACCAGGACCCTCTTCCTCTCAGCCGAAAGATTTCTAAGGCTCTTCTACCTCCTTATCGGAAGTTCACAACCCACAGCTCTTTCCACACTACTCCCATGGTGATTTAATAGGAGAGGTCGAGATATCGACTCTCGCGAATTCAATGGTCGGATGATGTCCCCTTCGGAACCCCGAGACCTGAGGTAAGTCAACGCTAACTTTCCCCTCGCTTATCTGGACCTTCTCTTTATCTCTTTTCGCCGATCGGGGTACTAAGGCCTCGGATTTCAAACTCCCGAGATCCGAGATGTCGATCTCGTGACCTCGCTTCCCCACGACCTCGCGACTTGCGAGACCAAATGCTTGTCCCTTCAACTCCCGAGACCCGATGTCCCGATATTTCTCATCGCGTCAACTTGACTATAAATCATTCCATCCACGAAAACACTGAGACTTCGCTTCTCGCGATCCCATGATTTCCTCTACGTGAATCAAGAGATTTACTTAACGAGCTCCCGAAATGCTCAATCCATGACCTTGAGTCGCACTCCTCCTGATTCTTCGACGCTTCTGCTTTCACCAACCTTCGAACTTTCTTCTGTTTGCTCTGTGGACTTCACGTCCCCTTTATCCTTGTTGCACCTTCGAACAAGGAGCGTCTCTCCACGAGATGGTTCGCCAACCTACGACTATTCCTCGTGACGGGTGACTTCTTCGTTCTGTCTTCCACCCACTTTCCACTCAAAATCACAATTTTGAATCTACTTCTAGCCTGCACCCACCTAGCACGGCTCTAATATCAAAATTGCACCCCTAATATGAGGATAAGAGCTTCCTCCAAGCAACCCCGCAGTCACGCATTTCTTGCGGACAAATTCAACTGCACCCTTGCAGGAATTCTCTGGTTCACTTAGAGAAACAATTAAAACTCATTCACTCAGGCATTCAGATTTCAATTCTTCCATAAAATCACATACACAACATATGAAAGAAATACGTAACAAGAAGCAACTATGCAAAGGCATAATGCCAATAGCACATAGAGAATAAACACATCCATGGAATTGAATCAATGCTTCCCTGTACTCCTTTTTCCCAGACTCGCCTCTGAGACTTCAATTCAACCTGCTCTTCACCTGCACGGTTCGAATAACCCAACACAATCCTGGTAGAGGAGAATAAGAGTTTAATTGTAGATCCCCTCACGCACTCTATGCGGAGGAATTCAACTGCACTCTATGTAGGAATCTCCTGGCTCAAAACAGAGAAACAATTGAAACTCATTCTCGCCTCTCTCCTAGATTTCTAATCTGCCATGAAATCACATACACAACATATACAATGAAGGCGTAAAAAGAAGTGAGTATGCAACAACATAATATCAACAATACACAGAGAATAATCACAGCCATGGAATTGAATCAAAGCCTTCCTATTAATTCAATATCTGTACATGGGGACCCTTCACCAATTCTCTGCTTGCTCTTCTTGCTCCTAATGCTAATGCTACTTCCAATGCTAATATGAATGATCCTCCATGAATACAATAATACAAAGGAGGGTGCCTATATTCCGTTTTCCCTCTCGAAATCCAAAACTGTCTAATCTAGACTTAATTAAATTATCTACTTGCATTAAATCTAATAAATGCCTCAGCTACCGAAGGACGAGAGCTTATCTGCTCAAGGTCCATTACAATGTACAAGTGTGCTTCATCACATCAATACATTAATGTTTGGCGCACCATACATCAAAATATTTCGAAGTTTGAATGTCGACGCTCTCTAGCTGTCTTTTCTTTATTCCATGCACTGGCTCGCTTGATGAGGTGTAGATGCTCTTGCATCATGTATCATAGATTAAAGGTTAGTTGTTAGTTCTTCTTGGTTTCAATTAAATAGATTTCCTTTTATGAATTAGAAATAGTTTTAATGTTTGAATTAAGAATATAGTGCACTTGCCTCTTAGACTAGATAGTTGTTCAATGAGAAGTTTCTATTAGATTACTTGCAGTAGAAGTTGTCTTAGAGTAGCCAGTTTGTTATTTTCTTTAATAAGTTAGCTAGTTGTTTTTCTTACTTGTTTACTTGCTTTAATAGGTTAGCTATTTGTTTTTCTTACTTGATTACTTGCTTTAATAGAATATTTGTTGGCTTGTTTATCCACTTTCGTTCATAGGATAGCTTCTCATTGAATTTAGGTTGGCAAGTTAAAGTAGTTTTCTTTTGTTATTTTCTTATTGTTATGCTTAATAGTTGCTTTTTCTTATTGTTATGAACTAGTTTGATTTACACAGGTTTTTTACTTTCTTTCATAGAATTATCCATTGATCATTCATCCAAAAGTACTTAGGTTACCTAGTTTAAAGTTGCTTAGTTGGGTTTTCTCATTAGATAGCTTTGCTTGAGTAGATTAGCCTTAGATAGCCACTTCCTTAGTTAGACTATATTACTACCAACCCTTATACCTTTGGCATATATTTTGCTACAAGTCTAAGTTTACTTACCCCAGGTTGACAATTTAATTGAGGGTTTTTAGTGTGTTTTTAGTGCATATACAACACCCATGATTTTTAGTGTTGTTGTTGGGGAGTTGTCTTAAGGTAAGAAGTAGTTAGGAAATGGATCATTCCTAGACCTTAGCATTAGATTGGTGGTGGGGAAACTTTAAGACGGGAGGTAAGAACCTATGCATCTGCTATTGTAGGCTCCCCCAAACCCAATTGTAGTTTTTCTTTTTACTTTTGTTTACTTTCATGAATAGACCTAGAAACCAAATGGTAGATTTTTCTTTTGTTTTTTCTTTATTTCATGAATAGACCTAGATATCCAAAAGGTAGATACGTTAATTCTAAATCAGAACTTTCAACCAAGGTTCCTTCTGACTTTTTTGGGGGAAGGGTCGTTCCACTTATAAAATCTGCAGACCGATACCAAAAAATAGGAGCTAGCTCAACTCAAAGAGCTAAGATAGTCTCTGAAGAGACTAACATAGGGAGCACTATAGAACAATAAATTGAAGCATCAATCATATTAGGATAGGAGGCAATACCACTTGATCCTTCCTCAAAACCAAAAAATACAACCTTTTCTTTTACACCACCACCAGGGAACCCTAATTTTGAGGACATCATAGACCCTGAACTAGTGAATATTTTATTTGGTAGTTCAACCAATGTAATTATCTTGCAAACTGACATAGAAAATTTTCCACCAGTAGTCTCAACCAGCTCAAGTAGAGTCCCAGACATCCAACCCATAGGAAGACCTTTCCATCAAAGGGAAACCTTGTTCTCTTCAAAGATAAAACCACCTAGGTACTCTCTTTTTGGAAACCAAGCCAATATGAATGATCAGGAGGACCATAACAATGTAAGACATGGGGAGGAATAAGAAACTGGAAACCAAACCGAAACTACTTTCGGGTTTCTGATTCTAGACACCACTCCAAACGTCAACATGAAGAATATTCCTCTCTCCGCACTGCCTACCTTTTATGGTAAAAATAGTGAATATCCAGACACCTTTCTATTTGAATTTGACATCTTGTGTAGGAGCTACAACTACGTACAACATGCCCAGAAACTAACTCTTTCCTGCCACCCTCAAAGAATTTGCACTAAGATGGTTCATGGGGTTGGGAGAGTATTAGGTCTTGGAAAGCCATGAAAGACATATTTCTTAAGAAGTACAAAGACTACTACAAGACCAAAGAGTCTCGTAATGACATCTTTAAAATTCAACAGTTAGAAGATGAGACCCTTGAAGATTATATGGAAAGATTTGGTTATATCTCCCAGAAGTCAAAATACCATGACCTCCCAAAGGATGCAATTAAGGATCTTTTCCTTAAGGGAATTTTAGAAGAATAACTAGAGATGATTAACCTGATGGAATTAGGTGACATATCTCATAAACCATTTTCTGAAATATGTGAAATGTGTAAAAACTACTCAAGGAGTAGAGCCAAAACATGAAAGAATGTTAGATACCCTTACAATAGAAACTTAAAACCAATTAGTTTAGGTGGTATTATGAGAGCAAAGATAGGGAACCTTTTAGAAAACTTTAGGACTAACATCTTAAGAACAATAGGTTCCCAGTTGGACACCCTAAAAATAAAAAATAAAAGGGAGGAGGAAAATGCAGCAATGAGCATATATTGCCCAAGATGCAGGAGGAAGCATTCCTCAAGGGAATGCCCATTAGATAACATTTCAATTTGTGGCTTCTGTACAGAATACCATGTGACTGAAAAATGTACATCATTGCCTGGTTTATTAGCCATCTATAAGAGTGGATATCCTGGGGAGTCTTCTTATGCACCTAGGAGGCCATGGCATCCTAGGAACCAACCCACATACCCTGATCTACAATCTCAAGTTCCACCCTATTATCAACAAAAATAGTGGAACCCACCAGGTTGGAAAAACTGGTCTACTCAGTACCAACATCCTTTCTTTCAAGGATGGAGAGGAGGACATAACCAAGGAAACCCTCAAGATCCACCTATCCCTATGTCCAACCATCATTATCCTCAGTTCCCACCGAACACTCCACAACTTCTACCAAGTTTTGTTCCACCACCTTTACCTCCTATTCCACAACAACAACCGCTACAATATCAAAATGAAAGCTCCCCAAAACCAATAATATTACCAGCACAACCAGTGCCTAATCCAAATAATAAGCCCCCTAAACCTCTTTACAATGTTGAGATGCAGGCCTTCCCGACATATTTTATCACTCTTGTTCCATTATAGGAAATTCAACTAAGATTGGGAAAAGTTCTAGAGAGGAAGAGACCTTCAATAGTCATCCAGGAAGAAGAGGAAGACAAAACTACCAAACAACCCATGGATGACACTATATGGGAAGATGTTATTATCCCGAAGAATCAAGAACCCAATCTTCCCCAAAATGAACCTTCACAAATTATGAAGGTCCCTCCTTATCTAGACCGATTGGTAATCGATAAACCTACCACCCGGTTGTAATTTGACATTTTGAATGAATTGAAAAATATTTGTGTCAAGATTCCCCTACTTCAAGCCATTAAAGACATTCCAATCTACAATAAGGTAGTTAAAGAATTGTGTATCAAGAAGCCAGGTAGGAAGAAAAAAGACCCCCCTACAGTACACTTGATAGGAGGAATTTTTGAATACATATCAGAGCAGCCAAAACTAGCAAAATATGGGAACCCAGGAAACCCCTTAGTGACCATAACCATTAATGAGGTATCCATTGTAAACACTCTCATAGACCTAGGGGAAACCATCAATGTTCTGACCACTACTACCTTGGAATAATTACATTTACAACCTCTTATTCAGCCTACCCCAACCATTTTGGAATTAGCAGATAAGACTGGGGTTATACCTGAAGGAATTTTAGATGATGTCATGGTTACTTTAGCCTCATGGGAGTACCCCGTAGATTTTCTTGTCATTCACTCAAAGGATCCTGCCAAAGGCCATCCCATCATTTTGGGAAGACCTTGGCTAGCCACAACCAATGCATTTATTGGCTGTAGAGAAGGGGAAATTACCATCTCGAATGGTCTATCTATCCAAAAGCTCACCATTTACCCTCCAGATCAACCTATTATGGAGAATCTATGGTGTCTTTAATGTCCATATGAGAATGAGGACTAGGAAGAACCCGTATTTCTGAGTGACAATGCATGGGAACTTCAGTAGCACACAACAAAAGATGTGCTAAACCAATTTATTTTTGCTATCACATGTGTGGATTTTCCACAGTATTTTCCCTAATTTGAGTACATGTTTGAGGAAGAATTTAAAGAACAATTAGACCCATCCATTTTGTCTTTGAAATATTTTATTTTCAAGATAGATGAGTCTGCCATGTCTTATACTATGCCCTACGAGATTAGTCCAGGACAATTTTTACATATAGACTTCGGGCTAGATGCAGACCAAAATAAATAGTTAGTATATATCCTTAAAGAACAACCAGGAGAATTTTCCTGGGAATACGCTTACATGAAGGGTATACACCCCGACACATGCATCCATCACATATATACCTAGGGGGAAGTAACACCTATTAGGCAACCCCGGAGAAGGATGAAACCTGCACTTAAAGATATATTCAAGGAGGAGATACAAAATTTGTTAAATGTCGGATTTATCTATCCCATGTCCAACAATAAGTGGGTATCCTTGCTTGTAGTGGTTCCAAAGAAAGTGACTGGGAAATGGAGAATTTGTGTTGATTTCTGGAAACTCAACAAAGGCACTCTGAAAGACTACTTTCCTCTTCCTTTCATTGACCAAGTTCTAGATACCTTGTCTAGCAAGAAGTATTTTTCCTTTCTAGATGGGTACAATGGGTACAATCAGATTCTTATAGCACCGAAAGACCAGGACAAGAATACCTTTACTTGTCCTTGGGGCACCTATGCCTATAGGGTCTTACCATTTGGATTGTGTAATGCTCCTTCCACATTTCAACAAGCAATATTAGGGATATTTGTCGATTTTATTCATGATTGTGTCGAGGTATAAATGGATGACTTCACAGTCTATGTTAACACTTACCAAGAAGCCTTATAAAACTTAGAAAAATTCCTCATCAGATGCCAGGAAATGAACCTATCTCTAGGTCATGAAAAATGAAAAATGTTGTTAACTAAAGGAGTGGTTCTAGAACATCATGTTTCATCTGAAGGGATAAAGTCAATCTTGCAAAGATTGAGGTCATCGTCAGACTTTCACCCCCCAAGACGTATAAAGAGGTGATAATATTTCTTGGACATGCCAGATATTACCGACATTTTATTGAAAATTTTACAAAGATTGTTGCACCTATGTTTGGATTACTAATAAAAGATGTTTATTTTGTTTGGACTGAGCAGTGTCGAACTGCCTTTGAAACCCTGAAAGCTAAGCTATATGTGGCACCAGTTCTTAGAGGGACCAATTAGACTCTCCCATTTCATATATCCACTTATTCCTCCGACACCACAATAGGAGGGGTATTAGGGAAGAAAGAGGACCATTAGTCCTATTCCATTTATTTTGTGAGAAAGAACTTGTCCCCTGCCAAGTTAAACTACATAGTCGCCAAGAAAGAATTATTGGCAGTTGTTCATGATATTAACAAGTTTCGTCATTACATTACAGGTTATGAAGTATTTGTACATATCGATCATTCCAACATTAGATTCCTCATGAATAAGCCCATAACTAATGGCTGAGTGACCAGGTGGATTTTTTTATTGCAAGAATTTAATATCATTGTGCTTGACTAACCTAGAAAAGATAATGTATTAGCTAATTTTATTTCCTGAATAAAAAATGAGGATGATGATACCCCTGTAGATGATAGTTTCCCAGACGAGCACCTCTTTTCCCTTTCTGTCAATACCCCATGGTTTGAAAATATGGAAAACTATCTGGCTACTAGGAAATTACCGTCTCATTTGTCACCTCATGAAAAGGGGAAAATTATTACACAGAGTGCTAATTACTCTTGGGTTTGTCATGATCTTTTTTGCACAGGTCCTGATTGGATTATTTGTAGATGTGTCCAAGATGATGAGGTACCATAAATACTATGAAGCTGTCATGATGGACCATGTGGTGGCCATTTTTCTGACAAACGTACAACATATAAGGTGTTACATTTGGGTTACTATTGGCCTAGAATTTTCAAAGATGTTGCCAAGTATGTGAGAATTTGTGATAGTTTCTGAAGGATAGGAAGAACTACATCAGCTAAAAAAATGACTTTGCATGCCCAATTTATGATAGAAACCTTCAAAAATTGGGCCCTTGACTTTGTAGGACCAATTTCACCCATGTCCCATAGGAAGAACTATATTTTGGTCTGTATGGACTATGTCACCAAATGGGTAGAGGAAAAAGCCCTATTCAGGGATACAGAGAAGTCTGTTGTCAAATTTATCTATGAAGACATCTTTACCCGCTTCAATGTCCCTTGTGAAATTGTTATCGACCAAGGCACTCAATTCAATTCCAAGTTGATGAAAGAGCTAACAAAGAAATATGGGATTAAACATTGTAAATCTTCTCCATACCACCCGCAAGCCAATGGTTAGGTAGAATATACAAACAAAGTTATGGAAGCCATCTTGACCAATACTGTTCAGTTACATCACCAGGATTGGGATTATAGGCTCCCAGAGGCTTTGTGGGCATATCGGACCACCTGGAGAAATACCACTAGGCATACCCCTTATGACCTAGTGTACGGGAAACAAGTACTTTTACAAATAGAATTCCAAGTAAGGACATTATGTATCCTTTCATAATTAGGATTGAACCTAGATGAGGCTCAGAAGCAATGAGCCCTACAATTGAACAAGTTGGATGAAATCAGGCAAGATTCCATCCAACGGACGATATTAGTCCAAAACCAGAGAAGCAAGTGGCATGGCAAGTTTATCAAGAAGAAACACTTCCAACCTGGTGATTGGGCTCTGTTGTTTGATTCCCAATTCAAAAAATTCAAAGGAAAACTCACCACCTAGTGGTTGGGACCTTATGAGGTAGACACTGTGTATGACAATGGAGCTGTAAAAATTAAAACAATTGACGATGGACAAGTCTCCTTTGTGGTAAATGGACATTGACTTAAATTTTATCAGAAGCCCATTTCCAGAGAGGATTTTCTATAGGTCATGTAAAC
Organism: Picea sitchensis; assembly: GCA_010110895.2. Lineage (NCBI taxonomy): Eukaryota > Viridiplantae > Streptophyta > Pinopsida > Pinales > Pinaceae > Picea > Picea sitchensis. The sequence goes on from SNQJ01S0026606.1 coordinate 93,246, forward strand.
TGAAAAAACATTGGCCTTAGTATATGGGGAAGTCCCCCCTTATTCTTGAAAATTTTTCTAAATTTCCTACTATACATATGTAAATAGTTTTTGAATTTTGTTAATAAGGAAATCTATAGATTTTTGTAATTATTTATTTCACCATGAGTACACAGTTTCAAGGATGTTTCTTCAAAGCATTGTTACACTTGAATTTTGTGTCTCCTAAAGCATCAAATGAATACTGAATTAGTGTAATTAGCCATATTTTTGCAAAAATTCTCATTTTTTTAAGGCATTCTAAAGAAATTTCTCTTGAAACACTTCACCATTGTATACAGACGTGATACCATAAATATCAATCCTAAAGGTCTCTCGTACAATTTTTCCAAGAATCCTAAGTAAGTGAGTCAAGTGTCTTTATCAAAGAGTAACAGGGAGGTCTAATTAGCGGCTAGTCATGGAAACATCACAATAATTACAAAATAAGAAAGTAAGTTGAGCCTAGAGATACCTTTTTTTTCTTTCTCAATGGTACCATCCACTACACACTAAATAACTTGATTATATCATATCTTTAGATGGGCCATGTCCGCTTAAGTACCCCTTACATCGGGACAATCACTAAGTAATATAACACAAAGTCATCCTCTAACACAAATACCATCCCAATTGAAAAAAGAAAGAAAAGTTGTTTTCAAAGATGTCCTCCCATCTTCTTGCATAAAGAAATATTATACTAAAATATTAAAATATCGAGGGTTAGTATTTGAGGGTGCAAGAGGCTAACCAATCAGGATATTGAACAGGTCTATTGGTAGTAGGTATCGGCCTATGGTATGACTAGGTAAACCCGTCGAAGTACTGAACAGACTTGCTAGTAGCAGGGCATTCTACCTAGCGAGGATGGTAATCTGACAAAAAATAAATAATAAATTTAAACTTGTCCTAATGCACGACATTACTTGCAGACAAAGCTGACATGAAGTATGTATGGTTAAGCTAAGGTTAATGAAATCCATAAAATTTCCATTGGGAAATAACTCTAAGACTATCTTGAAACTCTCTTGCCTATCTCTTCTTATCCATATATAGGATCTCTTATCCTATAGGTGGGGCCATCTTCTAATCGTCTCGTCAGAACAATCTGTGAAATTTTATCCTTACACTTGACATACTATAAATCTTCGGCTATTGGGGGATACTGAATGGTTTCCTATACTTTTGATTGTGAGGTGTCACAATACTTAGGTGTGGGGGAGGGGTTCATGAGCTAACAAATGATCATTTCCTAGAGAAATAAAGTTTTCCAATATATTTTTTATTATTTCCATGATACAGGTTACTACATTGATAGTCATTTTTATTTTTAAAGTGTTAAACTCTTCTGTGCTATAAATTATGGAAAATATACTTAACATACCACTCTTTATCAATTTATATTTAATTACAATATGTGCATTGTAGGATTGAGAATACATGTTTTATACTTTCTATAACCTATTCATTGTAGGTTTGACATTATATGTCATATGCAAGAAGATTGAGTGATAATGATGGCAAAATCAACAACAAGGGAACATTCTGCCTCTGCTCATTTACCACTGTGATTGTCAAAAACACTTCCAATTTGTAGGCTATCCATTATAAGAAGTGCAAATGTACTTAAAACAAAGGTACCGTATGAAGTACCATATGAGGTGCCATATGAAATGTTGTATGAGGTGTCAAACGAAGTACCATATGAATTATACACCAGTAACTATCCTAGATTCCAGGTAACCTGAACTCAATTACATTCAATCGAATTGGTTGCAGGCAATTGATTGAAGATTCTTTATATTTTCATGATCAAATGTCCAAGTCAAAAGAATTGGACATTGATCTAACTACACATCATTACATTTCCCCCCAAAACAAGCCTTCGAATTCAAAAATTCCCACACATGGCAGCTCGTGTGCACATGTGTGCAACTTACTCCACCATAGGCACATTCAAAATCAGGTTGGGTAACCATTATCTCATTTCACCCTTGCCATTTTCTCTACCCTGCATTAAGTAATCATGCCCAACTTTGCCATTTCTTCCCCTATTCAAATTGTGTTCGGACCATGCCCAATTTGTGCCATCTCTTGTCTCAATCACACCCTTGCCTAGTGAATTTCACCTTTGCCACAATGCCTAGGAGGTATGAACCCTCTTCCTATCTGGATATTTTTTCCATTCCTGAATTTGCACAATGCAGAGAGGTGTTTTTGCGTGCAAGATGGGGGCCATTTTTGTTTAACTTGAAGGGCCACAATGATGGCCTTTCCATGCAATTTTTCATCTGTTTCGATGGGAAGACAGCACGCGTGGGGTATATTTCCTTTGAAGTCTTAGAAGAGTCCAATGCTACAGCTACGAAGCTCCCAAGAATGGGAGATAGATGGTTCAAAAGACACCAACTATCGTGCTCAAGTTATTACAGGGTATTTAAGCCCGAATTCAAGAACATTTCAAGAGCAAAAGGATATTCTAGGGAGTGGATAAAGGTGGAATTGATCAACCCTCTCATTGTCATCACAAGCTTGATTACATGCAAAGATAGATATTCCACTTTCAAAGCTTGTCATTTCATATTGCTGGCTCATTTTCTATTCAACAAACCTTTGAATTTCCCCTTATATTTTCTAAAATCTTGGAGAATATGTCCTCTCAAGTGAGGAATAATGTGACTAACCCCCACAACAATATATTTCAACATGGCTTTATCAAACTCTGTGTTCTATCTGAACTAGAGAAACAAGGGAAAACTTGGGATGCCTTTATCTATCAATTTGCAAACCCTCACTTGACAATTAGGATTGGCAAAAGGCCACTTAGCCTAAGAACTATCTCTCCATCCAAGCCTTGCTCTCCAAGAAATCCAAACCCCCTTGTACAAATCCTCTCTTTTTCGAAACAATACAAAAAGCTTGTTGATATCCCTACTTCTTCATCGAGTAAAAATACCAAGAGAAAGGACCAAAATAATCCTTTTGTTAACCCCCCAATGCCTTCAATCTCTCTTGATCCTACACCTAAAAATATCCAAGAAGTAATCCAACAATACTTTCCCATCATTCCCACAAATAGGATGGGAGCCAATCGATTTGGTAAAGGACCCTTTCAAAAGAGTACCCGGAGCACAAGAAAAAAACCTTATGCAAAACCCATGCCTACTTTGGATCCTATCCAAGTGTCCTCTGATCTTGAGAGCCCTCACAAGAGACTTAGGGAAGTTTCTATGGATGGACTAGAGCCACTAAGAAAGACAAAATCAGAACCTACCTCTCCTTACAAATCCCCCATCACTCCTAATTCACCCATGCCTACTCTAGATCCTAAAACTGATAGATTGTCCACATCCCTCAAAGGATCTAAGCCTTCCTTAGAGATCACTGATTCTGCCCTAGCCATTGAGAAGCTACAAAAATAAAACCATCATCTTCTCCAACAGTTGGAAGAAAGGAAGACGATAGACACACACCTTCATCATGATAATGTAGTCCTTCAAGAAAAGGTTAACTCCCTTCAATGGTTGGTTGATGAAATGACCAAATTTAACAGCAGCCTCAGAGAACAGTTGAAGAAACACAAGAGGCACAAGGCAAATTCTTCATAGCAAGAATGAGAGGCTTCCAAAGATGATCCTCCTCAGCAAGCCTAGTCATGAGGGATAATTTCTTTTTGTTTGTAGTGGGACTTGAAAAATCGTAAGTGTGGGGGTAATGTTGGGCCCGAGATATGATCAATTTTATGACAGTTATTAGACAGTTTTGTCGAGTGTACATATGTGTTTTCATGTTTTGAAGGAGATTTTAGAACAATTGTATGATAAAACGGTATGATCTACACCAGGTACGTATGATTCTTATTTAATGTTGATATTGAGTATAATTCATCATGTTTTTATGCTCCCAAGGATCGGATTCATGTTATTTGGTGTTACAGGGAAAAAACACATCATGTTTATGCTTTCGGCACTCAATGTGGCACTCCTTCCAATATTCGATCTAGTACCCGATCTGACACTTCATCCAGCATTGCGTCTTGCACAGAAACGGTCGGCGATTTGGTGGTTATAGTATTGGTGGCTAGTGGTGGGTGAATCAGCAACATGGGTTTTTCTTGTCCTTCCCCCCTCCAGCTATTGAACTCCCGACAACTTATTTATGGTTTTTAAATAGGGAGATTATTAGCCAGCTCCATTTCAACAATTAAGGCATCATTTAATGTACATTGTCGAATTTAGAAGTGGTTTGACCCTCCTGTGTTCGACCACTTGGTCTATAAACATTATAAATACCACCGTGGTGGTTAGATAATTGTAAAGGAAGTAAAAGAACCAGTGTGATAGGAAAAACATGAATTTACTCTATTTTGTTATTTTTCGCTGCCAAATTATATGGAAACTGTGTTTCTGAGTTTTTATGGTGAAATCGAATTGCTGAATTCATGGTGTGCTTTTAGGAAGTGACCACGACTTGCTGGGGGGGCCACCAGAAGTGTGGTAATTGTTCTTTATGTTTTTTATGCATTTTATAGTTTAGTTGTGCTCTTTATTTCCTATACATGCATTATCATTTCGTTAATTAGTTTGTTGTTGTAGTTTAATTTCTTTAACTCTCTTTTGCAGGTTAGTATCAAGGATTGAGATAGCATCCATTGATATTGTAGTTAGGAACAAATTTACAATTTCCTAGACTAACCCCATGTGCAATTAGATATTAGATTATGTTTTTATTTATGATTTTAGAATTAAATTTAAAACAGAGTTTTAAATAGAGTAGAACAAAGTTTTAATTTGGGTTTTCTTTAACAAGGATTTGATGGATGGATAGGATTAATTTCAGTTTTTAATTATAGATTGTTTATTTCATTTTTTATGTAGATCTTGCTTAATTAGTTGTTGATTAATGTATTTGTTAGTTTCCTTTTTAATGTAATGTTTTAATGTTTTTAAGAATTTTCCTTATTGCAGTTTGAATTGTTAAGATAAATATAGCATAGTTTCATTTTATGTACTTTCTTTTCTAGAATTAGATTGCAATTATATTTCTTAGTTAATGATTGAATTTAATTATGAATTTTTTTTACATAGCATAGAAGTACAATTAAAATCACATTATATTGTTGATGGTTAATAATTCATGAATATGCAGGATAATTAACATTGTTTCCGTAATGACTAAATTATCATTGGATTGTTTAATCCATACCTTTCACTTTCCTATTGAGATCAGTGTAGAGTTTATACGGCTTGAACTATCCTTTGTTGTCAAGTGCCATCAAGATATTATCAGACATCAGAGACATTCACACAACCACCAACACTATATTTCAGTTGTCATAGGTTAAAAGATAGTTTCCTTCTTTCGTAGATAAGAAGATATAGTTTCTTGCTTTCGTAGATCAAAAGACAGTTTTAATGTTGTTGTAGGATAAATATTCTTTTTCTTTGATAGGTTAGAGATAAGTTTTCTTATCATAGATTAAAGGTTAGTTGTTAGTTCTTTTTTCTTTCAATTAAGTAGATTTCCTTTTATGAATTATAAATAGTTTTGAAGTTTGAATTAAGAATATAGTCCACTTGCCATTTAGGCTAGAGAGTTGTTCAATGAGAATTTTTTATTATATTACTTGCAGTAGAAGTTGTCTTAGAGTATCTAGTTTTTTATTTTCTTTAATAGGTGAGCTAGTTGTTTTTCTTACTTGTTTACTTGCTTTAATAGGTTAGCTAGTTGTTTTTCTTACTTGCTTACTTTATTTAATAGAATAGTTGTTGGCTTGTTTATTCACATGCTTTCATAGGATAGTTTCTCATTGAATTTAGGTTGGCAAGTTAAAGTAGTTTGATTTTTTTATTTTCTTATTCTTATGCTTAATAGTAGCTTTTTCTTGTCATTATGAACTATTTTTCTTTACATAGGGTTTTTACTTGCTTTCTTAGAACTATCCATCGATCCTTGGTCCAAAAGTATTTATGTTACATAGTTTAAAGTTGCTTAGTAAGGTTTTCTCATTAAATATCTTTGCTTGAGTAGATTAGTCATAGATAGCCACTTTCTTAGTTAGACTATACTACTACCAACCCTTCTACCTTTGGCATATCTTTTGCTACAACTCTAAGTTTACTTACCCCAGGTTGACAATTTAATTGAGGGTTTTTAGTGTGTTTTTAGTTCATATACAACACCCATTAGAAATTCACTCCTCTAGACTGAAATTCAGTCCTCCTTCTTGGCTAGGTCGAATTGGTGTGTTACAAATTCCAAATTAGGATCCTCTTATTTATACGAGTCTTCTCCACATGAGAGGGTGCGACCAAGGGTCACAACCTTTGGTTTGCACCTCTTCCTTAAGGATGGTCTACCTTAGGGGGCTTCTTTACTTTAATTTAGGGGCTTATTCTCTTATATTTATGGGCTTATTGACTTGGCTTTAGGGGATTATTCTCTTGTATTTAGGATCTTCTTTACTTAGATTTATGGCTTCTTCAAGGCTCCATTTGTGTACAAATAAAAGTGGGCATGTGGAAAAATCTACATTTTATCTCATCCTGTGAGGGCCATGCTTAAATTATATGCCATAAGGGGACCACTTTGAATTTATATACATTTATGTCAAGGTTCCTTCAAGTCTCTTCAAGGATTCTTTAAGTGGATACATTATCATCACTTTTAGGGGCTTCTTTAAGGATTCTTCTAAGGTTGACATCAATGAAAACCAATTTTAAACCAATATCCCCCTTTAGAATTGATGGAAACTTAGTAAAACAACTATTCTCACTCTGCCTTTGTTCTTTGATCCCAATGATTCTACTATCCTCTTGTAATCATGCTTCTATTCTTACTATTTTTCTCTCCCATTTTGACATCAATGGAAAGGTCCCCTTGGAAATACTCCTCGTTTTGCAAAATATTATGGAAATAAATTTGGAGTAGAAATTACTTCCATTTTTTGTTGAAGATACTCAAGGTTCTCCCTAGGAAGAGACTTTGTGAATATGTTTACAATTTGTTCTTTTGTCCCAATGTACTCCAGCTTGATTTTTTTTACATGACTTGTTCTCGTAGGAATTGGAACTTAATAAGAATATGTTTGGTCTTGGAATGCATCAATGGATTCTTGGAGATGCTTATATAATTGTTGTTGTGACGTAAAAACACAGGTGAGACATCAGGTAATCTGTTAAACATGGAGAACATGGGAAGAAAAAAGGATAAAGGAAAGGGCTAAGGAAACCAAGAGAATTCTAGGAAGGGCCAATCCAAATCCAGATTGGGAAAGATAGAGTGTTGTAATTGTGGGAAGAAAGGACATATGAAGAAAGAATACAAAGCTCCAAAGAAACAAAGAGATGGACAACAAGAGAAAAATCAAGAAGAAAATGTAATAGGTGATGTGTTACAGGATGCTTTGATTCTTTCTGTAGATAGTATTTATGAGTCTTGAGTGGTAGATGCTAGCACTAAGAGTCACCCTCAGACTACTGGAGGAAAATCACAGTACCCAAGAAATAGGTTTGTAATGGTAATTTTATGATAGAGTGTCAAATGGACAAAACTCAACATAGCAATGTTCAAACACATAAATTTCTAGGAAATAATGCATAAGAAAGTGAGGTCTTGGATAACTTCAGTTAGTGATTTAAAGATAAATGTGAGTATATGGAATACTTAATAAGAAGGATGAATAATTCTACTAATAGCATCAAGCCTTATTAGTATACAAGTGAAGAAAAACCTCAGACACAAGAAATTCTTGATCTAAACTTTAAAACAATGATAACAATTACAACAACATCACAATCAATAATACATTGTAACACGCCTATAATATCTCAATTGAATCATTCAGTAATGAGAAAATCAATGTAAGAAAGAAGAAAGAAAATGGAAAAGGAAGTTGACTTCTATTAGGAAAAATGTCTCATATCTCATACATAAAAAGCAAAGTCTAGCTCTGTTACATCAAAACATTACATCAAGGAGTCTATGATCAACCATTCGAACCTCAAAATGTACTTCTAATGTTTCACTTATAGTCTAAACAATGAGTGACATCATACAATTCGATATGGATCTTGTAACATAGGATTTTTCGACTTGAAACTGGAAATCTTACATCTGTACAAGTGGAATAAACAAAATTCTAAAAACAGGGAAAATGTTGGTCACAACCCTAACACCATAATATTTTCATACTAAGTTTTTTCCTTGAGAACATCTCCATCATTTCCATGTGTCCACTAGCTTCAAATGACATTCAAACATCTATGATACTCTTCATTTTCCACCTAGTGACCATCAATTCCCTCAAAACCCATTAGAACTGCAATTGGCAGCGAACCCTGAAGTGTTGACTATATCAACCAATTCGTAGTGGGTTTCGTAGCGAATTCCGTAGAAGATTCGGTAGCGCTCGACTGTGTAGATGATTTCGTATCATATCCCATAGCGATGCTACATTTTATGCCTGTCTATGTCATTTCACAGTGACTATGCAACCATTGTATGGCATGGATCATTTCGCAACGCATTTCGTAGCAAACTTTCAACTTTGACTGTATAGATCATTTTGCAGTGCCAGGCACTATGAAATGTCTTGTAGCTTTTTTTGTTATGCAGTTTGAGCCAAGAATACCCAAAATCCTTAGAAAAAGGTGTATAATCTTGTAGATTCCTCCTAAGCAAGTATAATCATGATACTTCCCACAAAAAAATAAAAATGTGAGGATCATCATCAAAATTTAAGGTCTTTCAACCACTCCATCTCATCACCTTAGTCTGGTACTTCTCTTGGTTGCAGCTTGAGATAACACACTAAGATTTCTTTGAGCTAACTCATATTTGAAGGGTTGTAACTCCATCTTGATATTTTTGACCTAGGATTGTAAGTCTCTATTCTTCCTATATAGATTTCTATGTTTCCTATGAAGGCACATAAATATCTTTGTTGTAAATATGGCCAGATCAATCGTTTTCTTGTGCATATCCATAAGGTCTTTTAAATTTTTCCTCTCATCCAACCCTTCTTCCTTCAGTCGAGCAACCTCCTTTCTAGCATCTTTGAGCCATATGATAAATCTTTTGAAGTTAGGGTTCTCAAGAGGAGTAGTTATATATATGAATCCAATGTGTTTTTCAACAACCTCGATTTTACCCTTGTATTTCCTCTTGAAAGGAGATTTTGTTATGACCTCTTTTTCATCAATTTCCTTCTTGGATGATGACCTGGTGAAGGGCCTTCTAGCTCTAGACTTAACTACAAAAATTGGTGAGGGAAAGAGTAACTTTCTCCCTTTTTTTCTGTGGTTTTAGCTGCAGTAATTTCTTTTAGTTCTAGAGTAGGTTGGGGTGAAAATTCCCTCTATGGAGAGCGATGAGCTCCTCCTTATTCTTCATGTTGTTCCTTAGGATCCTCATTATCTTTGGCAATGTGTTTTCCATTTTTCTTTTTATTTGTTTCTATGTGAACAATAATATCATCTTACAAAGGGATCTACACCTTAGATTGAGGAGTGGGGGCTACATTTAGTTCCATATCTGCAGAGGAAATGAATTTCTCCCCAGCTATGTTTCTTTTCTTCAACTCCTCCATCACTAAAATCCTAATCAACCCTGAGTGGAAAACACTTGTGTCCACAGCCTTGGACTTGGTTGGGATTCTATCAACCATTTTCCCCATACTCCTAAACAAATAGAAAGGGATGTTCATTAGATATTTGCATGTGAAGTGAAATAAAAGTCTAATGTGATATTGGTAAATCATATTGAATATTCCATCATAGGTAAAATATCTTTGGATCACCTTTAACATCTTGTCAAATCCATCAACCAAGTGGATCCTAGGAACTCCCTTAGATAGGTTATCTCCTTGATGTTCTGGTTTGAGGAACTCTTTAGAGAAGGTTGCATTAAGAGTCATGGATTTAAACCATATTTGACTAGTGTTGGGTATCTCAGTGGTTGTTGCAATGGTGGCCTCAGATAAATTCATTTCAGGGGTCCCCACCTTGGTTTTAGTGCCATCAAAATTTAAGGAAAACTCTCTAGCTACCTCAGGGTGTCCCCTCTACATATTCTGACAGAAATTTAAACATCCAACCCTCTAGAAGACCTTTCTGATCAAAGGTTCAACACCGAACAACTACATATCACAAGGCTCTATGCTGACTAAACTCCCACCCTTGTGAGACTTTTTTTTAGGTGTATCCATTTTCTATAAATAGTAGGAAAAACACTACAATAATATGAGAGACATGAGAGGCCAAATAAGGATAGAAGTCTTAGGGTTTGACTGATTGTATTTTTCAAAGTTGTACTCAATGTAAGGATTCAATGTTTTCCTGTTTGTTGACTGTTGAACTTATGGAAGGGAAATTGATGGCTAATAAGGAATAAAACCCTTCAGGAAAAATGATATGCAAGGAAGAAGAAACTGACAAGATTTTAAGCTAACATTTCACTTCCATTTTCAAGGTCTTCACCACTTAAATCAATAAGGTTCTTTAAACTTTCAGCATAGACATATTATAGACTTGGAATACCGATGTAATATATAAAGGAATTCAGTTGATACATGCCATGCAATCAGAGGATAACAATGATGAGCTTATGCACAGGTTCGCAGCATGGGAACAGGGGATCTGCAGTGTAATTTGTAAAATATTTCGTAGTATAATCGCAAGTTCCAAGCAAGAGATAGGTACAATGGCTCCGACAATAAGATTTTCTCAATTTTGATAGAAGAGTATGAAAATACTACAGATAAGTTGATAATTTGGTGATAGCAAAGGTAAAGGGGTAGGTTTGGCATGTAGATCCTCAATTCATAGCACCCAAGAAAAGAAAAATAAGAACAACTTTAATATGATCTTGAACAGTGCTCAGAAAACTCAAGGAGTACCTAAACATCGTGGCTTGAGAGTAGATATGATTCAGATTGCACAAAATCATCTGCAATATCTCTAACCTCAAATTCCCCTCTTTCATCCATTCTGTAGCAGATTCTACAATGCATGTCTAAACTTAGGTGGTTTCTGCAGCGCCAAACAAGGAGAAAAATTCAAATCTTGAGAAAAAAGTGAGGCAACCTTAAATGAGTAAATCTCAAATTATTTCCTTTAAATCATGGATGCTGAAATCAATGAGATCATCTGACACAAGAATCTTTGTTACATGTCAAAATTACTCACTTCGATAGTGTCTCAAGTGTCATCATTACAAGTGTCACAAGTGTCGCATTTTGCTCACAAATGTCTCAAGTGTCAAGGAAGCATAATGCCATGATGCCTATGTTGTGCTTATAATAACATGAGAAAGACACTTAAAACACCTCAAACATTTGATTTGGAAGAGGAGAAATGAGTCAGCAGGCTCATGAACCTTTTTCCATCTGAAAACACTCAAAAAACTAAGCTTTTGAAGGAGAGCACTCCCCTATACCTCTTTTGGGAGCGTTGGCGCTCCCCCTTACACTGTCTGGGAGAATTATAAAGCTCCTTTGGTCGTTTTGAGGGAGCACTGGTGTCGTTAGGAGTGCTGGCACCCCCCTTAATCCTACTGGGGAGCATTGTAGCACTCTGATGGCCCTTTTGCGGGAGCACTACCTATTTTAGGCAACAGTTGAGTTGTTGAGATGAATGGGGGAAGGATCTTTACATTCTTAGAAGGTAGTTGAGCTCGAATCCCTAGTCCATCCATGATCTTAGGGAAGATCCTCAACTGAAGGAGGAAAATACTCACCTTCCCCAAGGATATCTCAAGTTGTTGAGCCTCTCCAAGGCTATATAAGCAAGCTTTCTAATGCTGAAGGAGGACTAGGAAGGGGAGAATCACACCAAACTTATGATCATATAAGTGGTACTAGAACAAAGATATTTTGGAGGCAAGAGACCTATGATGTCATAGGGAGAAATCAGTGAAGCTATCATCATTCGGATCGTGGATCTTTTGAGCAAGGGGTAGACAAGGAGGACTTGATGAAACTATTGCAATTCATCTATGGCTGTAAGCAATGTGTTGTCATCATTAATATAATTTGCTTGGCCTGTTTCTTTCTAATTGATTTTCAATCTCACATGAATTTGTCTCTTTAGTAGATAGACCTATTTCAGACTAATCTTGATAGAGTAGGAAGTGGTCGTACTTTGTTTGTCT
>SNQJ01S0026606.1:107791-118590 GCA_010110895.2 Picea sitchensis
CCAAATTCCCTTGCAGCCTTTGTAAGGGTGACCACTTTCTGAGGGATTGCCCTAGTCTTACCTAGGTCTTAGCAATGTGGTCCTCCATGTCATCGGCCTCTGTCAGTCATGTCGATGATACCCCATCAACTAGTGATGTTCAAGTTGGTAAGAAGAAGGAAAATGTCAAGTTCCCTTGCATGTTATGTAAAGGTAATCATTACTCTCACCTTTTTCCTCACATAGACGAGGCTTCTTCTCTTTTGGAAAAACTTCAACTTCCAAAAGGTTATCGTAAGCTTTCCTCCAACCCTTCATTGGTTGATGGATTGGTCAATTGCTTTCCATCCCCGGTAAGTCCAATTGATCAGATGGTCAATCTAGTTTCCTCCTTGATTGAACCACAAACTTAAGTAGTTGATCTAGTTCTGTCATCAATCAACCCCTCTCTTCATCAAAAGAGTGACACCAAAGTGGTTGATCTGTCTTCATCCTTGGTCAATCCCACTCTCCCGTTAGAGAGTGACACCAAAGTAGTCGATCTGTTTCCACCCATCGACCCCATTCTTCCCTTGGAGAATGAAACTCAAGTGATCGATCCAGTTTCGCCATCGGTCGATCCCATTCCTCCATTGAGGAATGTCAAAGTGACTGATCCAGTTTCTTCCTTGGTCGGTCCCACTCTTCCTCTGAAGAGTGCCAAAATGGTTGATCTAGTTTCTCCATTGGTAGATCCCATTCCTCCATTGAGGAATGTCAAAGTGACTGATCTAGTCCTTTCCTCGATCAGTCCCACTCTTCCTCTGAAGAGTGCTAAAGTGGTCTATCCAAGTCCACTATTGGTTGATCCGATCTAATCATCGGTCGATCCTACTCTCCTTCTATAGAGTAAACATGATACTGCCCATGTTTTTCTCATTAATACAGACTCTACTATACCTGGGGGCATTCCTCCTTCTCCTGCAAAACCCCCTCCAAGTAATGAGGCCATCCTTTTTTATTGGGGTGTGCTAACTAGACCTCGTCTTCCCTCCCACGTTCCTTTCCAGATTACAGTATAGGTTCGTGGTCAGGACATTCCTCAAATGCTAATAGATGAAGGTGCATCCATTATTATTTTGTCTTATGTTGCTTAGTACGCTTTGGGTTGTCTACAACTTGCACTGGTTACACAAAATCTATTAGCTTTTAACAGAATAACTAGTCAACCTTTAGGGATATTTCTTCAGATTCCTGTAACTTTGGGAGGAAAAATTGTCTTTATCGATTTCATGGTAGTCTGAGACCCCTTGGATTTCTCTTTACTCCTTGGGCAGGATTATGTCTATGGTATGAAAGCTCTTGTATCCACCCTTTTCCGTGTGATATCTTTCCCTCACAATGGAAGAATTGTGACTATTGATCAACTTTCATTCATTGGCCTTGACTGGGTTACCTCCCTAAGTGGTTCTTATATGCATATAGTATCACCCCAGATGCATGTTAATTATGTGGCATTGTCTTCCATGACCTCAAATTCGGACGATTTGGACCCGATAGTGGACATGGTGATTTCTTCGGTAGGATTATTGGAACCTGATCTCCTTCCTCCTATCGCAGCCCTCAACATGTGTTCCTTCTTGAGTGATTATCTTCCATCCAACGAAGATCTCCTGGAGGCCATGACCATGTTTTATCCTTTTACCTGGTCCCCCAGAGCATTATCCTCTTGGAAGCCATGATCCGGATGAAACCACAAGAATAGTTTCTCTTCTCTATGGCAAGCTCGTTAAAAAATGAAACAGAGGCCCTGAGCATAGTTCTTTTCCTGTGTCAAGCTTGTTAAAAATGAAATAGTCACCTCTCTTGAACCTTCTTTTCATCCACCCTTATCCTTCGGTGAATGAATTGAATCTTGGAGGGCATGTCTCTAGCCTTTGTCGATCATTCTGGAGCTATGTCACCAGCTTTTAAGCTGGGGCATACCGAGCTTAGTCTTTGTTCTTTCTCATGCTCGTAAATACATGAGAATGCATATGAGTAGACTTTTATCTCTTTTTTGGACCTGTATGGATACACGAAAAAGGAACCCCCTAGAGTCTCCTTTAAGCTCTTTTCAGACTCTCTAAACATGAAAAGATTTCCGAGTGATATTGCTTCCTTTCCCACTCGTTAAAAGGTTTGAAAGGGCATCTTTCGAGTGATAATTTATCTCTTTTTCGACCTCGCAAAACTAACATTATGAAAAAGGACAACATTGGAGTCACCTTTAAGTTCTTTTCAAACTCTCTAAAGATGAAAATATTACCGAGTGACCTTGTTCACATCTATTGAGTGATAGTTTATCTCTTTTTCAGTCTCGTCAGACTACTTTACGAAAACTGAACTGAGAGAGTTCTCTTTTAAGTGTTTTTCCAAACTCTATAATCATGAAAAACCTTCGAGTTTTCAGTCTTTGGACTGGCTAAACAAAACATTGACAGACCCATATGGGATCGAACCTTTACTTCTTCCAGTTCGTTAAACAAAGGAAGAGGAACTTACCGAAGGTGATTTTTATCAAGCATGTGTTATCCTCCTCAAGCTCATTAAATTAAAAAGAGGTACTTGTCTATCTGGATGGGGGGAAATTTGAAAGAAGCAAGCCAAGTAGTCTCTTGAGAACATTACCAAGTAATTCTTAGAGTCGCCCTTGAACACGACACTTTGTCTTTTGCACACATTTTCATCCGCTGAACCTCTGCACTGAGCCAATCCTTTGAGTTTATTTCACTCTTTTGGGTCACCTGACATAATTCGCAGCATCCACTGCATCAGAAAGTTTTGTTCCATGTCATGTTGTGCCTCAGTGTTCAAGGGAAGTATCTGCCTCGAGAGTCAGCCATCACAAATATCTTATCTCAATACCTGTGTCAGTCCATGTTCATTTGATCTTCCAATCACATCTCTATTTCTGTTTCATCTCGTTGATGGGGGATGCATCAAGGACCTCCTTCGACGAGCCTATTCTTGTCGACTTCAACACATTATCCAAGAATTATACTTAGAAACCAGTTGGTACTTTGGGACCTGCATGCCTGAATTCCATGCCTCCTCACGTCCGATAGCAGGTTTACATCACTGACCTCTAATTGGATGATTCCATGGATGTTCGACTTCAGCTCATCCATTCACATTCATTGGAATGTACTAGAGTACCTTGGGAATCATTGACATTAATGGTGATCTCCCTCGCGCTTGTTAACGGTTTACACCATTGACCAGTAATCAAGTGGTTTCTACCATGTTTGACATCAGGACATCTATTCACATGGTTAGATTCGTACTACATCGGGATCAGTGAGAAGACCCTGGTTTGAGTGATCACTTTGATATGTACTTTTCCCAGGTTGCGATGGAGTTTCTCTTGAACAATGACACATATATTGTGACATAGATCCACTTTGTATTGGTCATGGCTATGTCTTATCATCTCATAGATCCACTGTGTATTCTTTGTGGCTATCATCAGTTCAAGTCATCAGAGTATAGATCCACACTGTATCCTCAGTGGCTATACCTTTTTATCAATACAATTATGGATCCGCGGTGTATTTTATGGCGGCCATATCTTGCAAGTATTGATCACCCAAGCATAGGTATGCCTGCCTTGGGTTTGAAACATGTCATAATATTTGTTGGATGTTTGTGTGCACCTTTTGTCATGTTCTCTGTGTCTATCCCTTGCTTGAAAGTCTACAAAGAATTTTAGTTATCAGTTCCTGTCTTCTAACTTCATACTTTGGGGGGCAATCTGTTACACGTCAAAATTACTCACTTTGATAGTGTCGCAAGTGTCGTCGTTACAAGTGTCGCAAGTGTCTCATTTTTCTCACAAATGTCTCAAGTGTCAGGTAAGCATACTTCCATGATGCCTATGTCGTGCCTATAATGACATGAGAAAGACACTTAAAACACCTCAAAGATTTGATTCGGAAGAGGAGAAATGAGTCAGCAGGCTCATGAACCGTTTGCCATCTGAAAACACTAAACAAACTAAGATTTTGAAGGAGAGTGCTCGCCTATACCTCTTCTGGGAGCACTAACGCTCCCCCTTACACTATCTGGAAGTGTTATAAATCTCCTTTGGCCCTTTTGAGGGAGCGTTGGTGTCTTTAGGAGTTCTGGCACCCCCCTTAAGCCTACTAGGGAGCATTGTAGCGCTCTGATGGCCCTTTTGAGGGAGCGCTACATATTTTAGGCAACAGTTGAGTTGTTGAGATGAATGGGGGAAGGATCTTTACATTCTTAGAAGGAAGTTGAGCTCGAATCCCTAGTCCAGCCATGATCTTAGGGAAGATCCTCAATTGAAGGAGGAAAATCCTCACCTTCCCCAAGGATATCTCAAGTTGTTGAGTAGCCTGCACCGATTACACAGAATCTGTTAGCTTTTAACATAAGAACTAGTCAACCTTTAGGGATCCTTCCTTAGTTTCCTGTAACTTTGGGAGGGAAAAATGTCTTTATCGATGTCATGGTAGTCTATGACCCCTTGTATTTCTCTTTACTCCTTGGGTGGGATTATGTCTATGCCATGATAGATATTGTATCCACTCTTTTCTGTGTGATATCTTTTCCTCAGAATGGAAGGATTGTGACTATTGATCAACTTTCATTCATTGGCCCTAACTGGGTTACCTCCCTAAGTGGTTGTTATATGCAGATAGTATCGCCCCCGCCGCATGTCAATTATGTGGCGTTGTCTCCCATGATTTCAACTTATGATGCTTTGGATCCAATAATTGACATGGTGATCTCTTTGGTAGGGTTATTGGAGCTTGATCTCCTTACCCTTGTCACAACCCTCGACATGTGCTCCTTCCAGAGTGATTATCTTCCATTCGGTGAAGATCTTATGGAAGTTGTTGTTCCTGAGTCTGTACTAAGGCTTAAATCACAGTGTCAAGGCATCTGGAAGTATGTAAAAGATAAATACGAAGATATATGTTAACCTTTGTTGTAGGAAACTAATGAAAGTTTCTACGTTCTCGCTGTCTATCTTCCAACTACTCTTGAGCAGTTATATCACGCTCAATGGCTGCCCATGAAAGTTCTAATTCCTCCCGAGTATTAGCAGTTTTAAGGATTGTATCGACAATATTCAAAGCGATATGAGTTTGATTAGAGAGTCTAGGTTGAATATTAGGTTGAGTTACTGCAGGGACAGTCATTGAAGGAACAATACCAGTATGGAAACGATTAGGAAGAGGTTTTAACGCTGTTTCAATTTGGTTTTTTAAGGAGTATTTTTGCATGAAGAACAAAATGGGAATGCAAATTGAAAGCCTTTTCCCGTAACTGTATTGCTTTTAGTAAAAGATATGGAATAAGAGAAAAAACATTTAACTATGGATAACGTAAGGCTCCTGTCAATAGAAACTCACACATACACAAAAGAAGAAATTGACATAGAAATAATTGACATTGTGTAACTAAATATAAAATCCTATAAATGTAAATTGGTCTTACACCTGCTGATAGCTGGTGCAGAGGAAAGACAAGAAACAATTACAGAAATTTAGAATCCCCTCACTATAGTAGTGGTCGTACTAAGTTATAGTGATACACGTCAATTATGTAGAGCAAAATGAAAAGAAACAAAGAACATAACGAAACAAACTTGCAACACAGTCATGACGGAATCAAGAATCTTCAAATTTGTTGTATTAACTCCTCCAATGCAAAAAATACATTACAATGTTTGCCAAAAAGTCCAGCCCCTATCTCTTCTTTTTGTGATGTATTTACACAAAAATTTTGCCTCTCGGTTCAGAAGAGCCAAATTACTCCATCTGTCCGAATCCATTTTCAAAAAAGTGCCAGGTGCTTGTTTTTTCTTAGATTTAATACATATGATACATTTGTCCAAAGAAAGAAATACAAGTTGTGAAGGTTTTGCATTGACAGCTAGGGGGAGCGAAATAACTCCATTTCACCTATTCTATCTTTAAGAAGTGCTAGGTGCTTGTCCTCGCATGGATTCAGTGTACTTGATACACTTGTCTACAAACTAGGTCACAAGCTGTGAAGGCTTGGCTCGACAACTGGCTTCGAAAAAATAACACTCTCTGGCCAATTGCAGAAGTTTATCATCTATTTGTACATTGACAAGTTCAAGAGCACCGAGTTATGCACTAGGCTGAATCAAATGTTTGTCAATTTGAGCCGGGTCTACCCTGTCCATCTTAGATATTTCTGTTGAATTCCTCTCATTCTTTTCCTTCATGTCGAGAGAAATCCGATCTATATTCATCTGTCTCATCGCCCCTGTGTCGCCTCCAATCTCCATCCCTAACAACTCACCATTTATGGCATTGCAGGCTTCTGCTAACGAATTTTTCACTTTTTGAGCCTGCTCTTTGCTTAAAGTAATATCATGTTCCCAATTATTTAACAAGATATTACCCCTGGTTTGTTCGGAAATGGTGAGCCCGGGAGGCCATGAAAACTTGTTGTTGGTCGCTATCACTACCTCTTGGAAAGCGACCTGAGCAACCTATGCATTTCTTTCTTTGTCAGTCAGATTCTCAGAGATCAGATGTATTAACAAACAGTCTTCTCGAATCTCTCCTACTTTGTTTAGCAGACTGTGTTGAGCGGAGGAGATCTTGCTCCGGATATCGATTTCTCGGGATTTTACAATCTCGATGTCGATTACCTTGCTTTCTGCGACCTCCAGCTGAGCCTACAACTGTGTGATCCTATCCCTGTACTGGCCCGATTGTACCCGGCCATATCAGACTGTAGAATTTGCTTGTTCCAGCTTGGTCTTGAGGACTTCAATTTCTTTCTTGTCGGCCAATCGGGCCAACTCGATTTCTCTGCTTGCTTGACTCTTAGCGCTTTCTGCTGCCGAAGCCACCCTGGCCTCAAGAGTCTTGATCAGGCGATTTTTTTCTTTGAGCTACTTCTTTAACATTTCGACTGAGAATTGATTTGCCATTGCATATGCTCCTAGCGTTCCTGCAATTTCCGTGGAAAATTCATCTTTCCTTTTATTCATCCCATCGGTCATCACTTTGAATTTTTTAATAGTAGATTCTCCCTCTTGATAAAATTCTCGCTTCACCAAAACTTTCCTCTTTTTGTCAAAGAAGAATTCATTAGGAGGGAGTTCCTCTGCCCTTATAGGTCTCAGGTCTTCACCAAATATCCACCCCTCGCTAACGCCTCCCTACGCTGACTTCAAGGGTGTGACAGAGGTGATGGGTTGCCCGATCTGCTTCTCACCCTTCCCTAGTGTGTTGAGTGGATCTTTCTCTTTCGTGGGGTCAGAGGTCTTCGTCCCTGCTTCCAGATTCTGAGATTTTGGTGGGTCTGTGTCCTTTATTTCCACCTCTGGACTATGCTCCTTGGGAGGATCAGTAATATCTTTTTCTGTTTTGGGATTCTCTTCCCACTCAGGACTCTTCTCCTTTTTTGGATTCTTCTCCTGCTCAGGACTCTTCTCCTTTTTAGGATTTTTCCCTGTCTCTGGATTCTTCTCCTGCTCCTCTTCCTGAAATTTTTCGGGGTTTGAGGTTTTCCCCTCAGAACTTTCGGCCTCTTTTTCTTTATCCTTGGAAAGTCCAAAACCTCCCCACACCAGGAGGAGACATCGTTTCCTATGCTCCTGAAATTTTAAAACTGAGGTCCTGTCTTTGGGTGCTAGGGATCTGATTTGAAATTGCACCTCCGAATAAGACCTCGCACCTCGAAAAACATCTTTCGAGGGCGAACATTCATGTTCGAACCTCTTTAATCCACAATTTCCCAAGTGAGTGCTTACAATTCCTTGTGGATCATGCTTTTTGTACTCGATAGAGACTAGGCTCAAGTCTTCAATGGCTACAGCCTCAGCCTTAACATGTCCGAAATCTAATAAGGATTAGGAATTTATCCGAACAGGGAAAAACGACCATACCTTTTTTGATGATGCTTTGAGCTCCTTGCTTACTCCATCGATTACTGTTTGCCGAGCAATCTCGCGATAGGCCAGCTTGTCGGGGATGAATAGCGATAGTGCCGAAGGAGGGACAGCAGCTCCGAACACTCTAAAATAAGAGAATTCCTCTTCCACGTACTAGTTTGTGATATGGCTCAGATTCGCAGCAATGCTATCCAAGATGTGGGGTGGCGAAAGACCAAAAATGGTGATGTGCAGGGGCACCATCACCCAGTTAAAAATATCATAAATAAACTTGTTCGTGTTATTTTCCCACAACTTATTGTGGTACTCATGAACAGCCTTCTCATGGGTTGGACTCCAAGCCTAATTCATTAAAGGAAAAGGCGTCATGGAGCATATTGCGTCCATGATATACGCGGACATGAAGAATATGGATGATTTTCTGGCTGCTTTTTGCTCCCGGTACTCGGTGACCCTGTTGAACAAACTATCGGAGAGAATTTTTGCCCAATTGAATGAGGAACCTTCTGCCACCCGAAAGATGAGAGGTACCCACTGGATATAAAAATGCGTGGTATCCTCCCATCCGAAAAGTTGACAAGTCATCATCGCCACATACATGAAATTTGGCTCCAATGAAGAAATTGAATACATGCCCTTGTCATTCACTCTGAATGTCGCGGAACGTGAAACCCAGTCTTTTATTAAGCTTGGCATGGTTTTGTCATATTCTTCGCACTCCTTCTTTTTGAAGTCTGCCATGAATTCTTTGCCATACGTGTATTCAGAAGTTGCTGGGAGCTTATACATAGATTGGATATGCTTAGGCCTAAAAGTCCCGACCATGGCCTGTCGATCATTTAAGATAGTTCTAGAGGGCAGGTCGATGTGATCCAATGCCCATCGGATCATGTCGTAGTATGGGAGAAACCGAGGTCTGGTTGCAACTAGGTGCATTCCCGACTGAACAATTGTCTTGTACTTAGTGTTCAGATCGTCCTTCACAATATCAAGGTTATCGTCATCAGAGTCTGAATAGTTTACCAGCTTGGATTGTAAAATGTCTGAAATAAACGACCAGGTGGGTACTGAGCCACCCGTTCGAGGTGAAGTATCTGAGACGTTGTCCGGACCCTGTGCTGCAAGCTCGACATTTTCTTTCGTTGCTCTCCTTGGTGCCATAACTGAAGCTTTCTTTTTTTCTCTTCTGCAGTAGACCTATGTATACATGCGGAGATGAGTTTCCTCAGAGAAAAGTGAGTTCTATGCGCTTAAGAGAAATGTTTTTAGAACAAAACGAAACTTTCGTATATATTTGAAAATCCTGTACCTTTGAAATAAACCTGTCAAATCGCAAATAAAACCAAATTTATTGTATAAATCCGATCTGATTTATTCGGGGATTTACCCTGATTTCTCATTAATGTCATCAATATTGGGTGGCTTGATAGGTACTCGGGTTATGGAGAGAGAGTAAATACCTCATGAAGTGTGCCAACCTTGAAGCGCGGGACGTATTTGGTTTAATATAAAATTACCCATCTTAATGACTTAAAAAAATTTCTCGCCTTTCGGTGCATCATGAACTTCCTTTCCATATTTTGACCCTTTAACTCACGAGACTGCGAGTGCCGATTTTAATGAAATCAATGGTAATCGTGATTTGGTGCATCCTTGATTACGTAATTAATTTACTCGCCATATCACGACTCGGGAATTCGAGGACAAACTTTTAGGAAAATGATATGCCGAGTCGTGATATCGCGATGTGGTGATAATTAAGGGTCGAATTAAGAGAAGGAAATCTTAGATTAGGCGACTAATTAATCTTGCCATAATCATGTCGCAATTTCGTGAATCGGGGTTTTGGACATTTTAACTTTATGAAAGAAAGGGCTAAGTGGCGATGTGCTGAGAACTAAAACTAACCATGACTAGTTTTTTACCCTTGATTCTTGACCAAGGTTATCGAAAAAGTTATCGAGCTCTCAACTCTCGGGGTTGTGAAAACAAAAATTTAGGATCGACGACTTTCGAGTCGCGAAACCTCGATGATGTGTAAACATAGTTAAAGGTTTTACACCAATTAATGCTTTGGACGAAAATTAGACCCGAGTTCGCATTTTCGCGATTCGAGACTTGTGAATTCAAGAAATAAAGTGTCCGACTTGCGAGGCTCCGAAATAAAACAAAAAAGAAAACGTACTTACGCAAAATGAATCATTTTTGAAAGTGAAAAGGCATTGCTATTAAGGCAACAATATTTTCAAAGCTTCATAATTTTGGAAGGAAAAGAAAAACAACTTTAGATCTCAAGCATGAAAAGTTGAAAATTGTGCGAGGTGAAAAACAAGGGTGGCTCCAACATAGGCTCCAACTAGGGATCCCGCTTCCCTATGAGGCGGGAAGAACAGTAGACCAGGTGCCAAAATTGGGTAAATGGAGTCATAGGCTAAAATCAAAAGAAAAATCAAAAAAGATAGAAGGGGAGAGAAATTTCGCTTGGAAACCTAGAAATTTTCTCGAAATCAGATACTCTTTCTAAACAATGTTGAAGTCACTTTCGCAATTTTCCCTTTCTTGCTACTAAGTTTGGGGAACGCTTTAAGATAATCGTCATGCTCCTAGGATATTCAACAGGTCTTGTGATTCTTAGCTTGCATCAGAAGAATGATATTATATGATCTAAAATAGGGTAGTCCCATCGGAATTTGGGGAAATGATAAGGTTTTCAGAAAGTATTGATTACCAAAGTAGATTTAGGTTTATGTATAACAACCTTACAGATCTCCTAGACATTTCTTCACTACCAACGAGCTTGTTCAGTACCCCGGTGAAGTTGTCTGACCCTTTTCTATTGAATTTCTTTTCACCACTTCGGAAAATATTTATGCGTTTAAACGCTAAGACGAGG